>OY282582.1:18687710-18931009 GCA_958299025.2 Drosophila histrio | reverse complement strand
ATAATTTCGAACGGCGAAGAGTGGGTCGACGAGTGCATATGTGATTTTATAGCCCTCTGCACCTGCGGCACATACTTAAACCACTTTGACGGCTCTTCTGTGGACAGCTTTCCGATTATCGATAGTATTGATCGATTGACCATCTCAATTTGACCATTGCTCCTGGCCACTCCAGTTGTCGTCCATATATGCTCCACCATATTTGAACTGACAAACTCAGCAAACGCATTAGATGTGAATGCAGCTCCTCTGTCGCTCACTATGCGAATGGGGAAGCCAAAGACTTCTGACCATTCGCTCAGCTTCTTGATGACTTCTTCTTGCCCTGTTGACTTCACTGGATACAGCCATACGAACTTTGAAAAGGCATCGACTACTGCCAGGATGAACTTATACTGCTTTGATGTCGCATCCATAGGGCCCAGATGGTCGATATGCAGTGTGTGGAGTGGTACATCTCCCTTATCGATGCAATGCAAGAAATGATGTAAAAATGTGTATGATACAACGTATACAGTTAGCAATGAATTTTGTTACCTTACCCTCCAAGTGGGGAATATAAAACTGCTGTCGAATGTGTTGAATTATCTTTTGCGCGGCAAAATGACCAGTTTCGTGAGCGTTGCTGATCACATCTCGCTCCATCATCTTTGGGACGACCAATAACTCGTTCCCGGCAACTTCTTTGAAGAGCAATCCACCCTTCATCTTATAGTTGTCGTACGCACTTCTTTGCAGGATTTGCACGACTGCACGACTGACTGTGCTCATCCTCTTGTTGTGCCTTCCTCAAACGAGTGGAAAGCTCTGCTGACACAATGTAGACATTTTGTGGATATCGACTAAGGTGATCAACATGTCGCATCTTTTCACCTGCACGGTGCTCCATATCTGGGGTGAAGCCTTGTATGAAGAGCACCCATTGTTCCACTTCTCTTGGTATGTCCTCCTTACTCATTGACTGCTTGAAGGCGGCACAGTCCGTTACTAGCTTTAACCGAATTCCCAGAAAATGATGTCTAAACTTTTTTAAAGCCAGGTACGCTGCTTTGATTTCCAAGATGTAACTATGCTTTCTCGATTCTGCCTCCGATGCTTTTTTGCTCCAAAAGTGAACGGGATGCATTCTCCCATTAAACCACTGCATTAGTATTGCTCCAACGCATCAGTATGCAATTCGGTGGGTGCCTCTCTTGCGTAAATGTGTAGAATAGGCTCATTTGATAGCAAACTCTTTAACTTTTGTATCGACTCCAACTCTGCTGATCCAATGTTGAACTCGACGTCTTTCTTCAACAGATTTGTAAGCGGACGCGCTACCTCTGCGTATCGTGGAATGAATTTTCTAAAAAATCCGGTCAGACCAAGGAACGACTGCACATCTTTGATATTTTTTGGGGTCGCAAAACGGCTAACAGCTGTCGTCTTCTCTGATCCAGGCCATATTCTGCCATCCTCCACATTGTGGCCAAGGAAACAAATGCGCGGCTGTAAAAAACTGCATTTTTTCCATTTAATTCTTAGATCAAATTTTGCAGCTGTTTTCAAAACTTTTCTCGATTTCTCCATGCATTCCTCGGCTGTCGCTGCATAAACGACAATATCGTCCATATATAACTGCATTACATCCTCATTGACCAACTTCTGGAATATGTAATTTATATATCGTATGAAGGCAGCAGGCGAGTTTCGAAAGCCAAACGGTGCTTTGATAAACTCAAAGAGTCCTTCTCGTGTGACAAATGCTGTCAGTGCTCGGCTTTTTTCCTCAACGGGTACGTGGAAAAACCCATTTTCCAAGTCCATGGTTGTAAAAAACTTGGCAGCTTGCAACTTTTCCAATACGTCTTCAATCAGTGGCACTGGAAACTGATCCTGTAGCACCATGCTGTTTAATTTCCTGTAATCGACGCATATTCTAAGTGTGTGGTCCTTTTTCTTTACCACGACTACTCTGCTGGCTACGTGCGATGAAGACTCGCGAACAATGCCCTTTTCTAGCCACTCGGCGACTTGTTATTTTACGGCTTCTGCTTCATTTACTGATAAGCGACTTGGAGACTGTCTGAACGGCTTTATAATGCCATCAGGCGTGATCTTCAGTTCAATTGGACATTCTTCATGGGCTGCTGGAGATTGAAAACTGCTCTTGATCAACTGCTTCACACTTTCACGGTATTTTGACGGAGCTGAAATTGCATCTTCATCTTTAAATATGTTGTATACAGCATAAGGATACTCATCTGTGGTTGATTTTTCCGTATCCAGACTTTGGAACGAGAATCCATTGGCATCGGCAGGAAACTTGAATTTTTAAAAAAAAAATCGTAGCCCAGTAGCGCATTGCATTCCATTTTACAATTTGCTATGACCAAGAATTTATGCATCGTATGCAGCTGGTCAATTTCTACGTCTGCGTTGAAGAATCCGATTGGCTTTGTGTTTGTGTTTCCCAATCCTCGCAAGGTTGACGCGCTTTTGAAAACTTCCGTAATGTTCAACTTTTTCAGTAAAGACTCTTTTACAATTGATACATCCGATCCTGTATCAATAAGACATTCGACTTTGACATCGTTTATAACGATTGTTTTAATCCGATTGCGATCTGAAATTACGCGCACTGTCTCGGAGTCTTTTGTGCAATTTCGTGACGTGTGTCCATTCTCGTTACAACGGAAGCATTTTGTCGGAGCAGTACAATTAATTCTTTTGTGCTCGGGTGAGCCACAATTAAAACAGTACTCTTTCTTTTTTCCAGCACCTGACTCTTTATTTACGGACACCACTGTATTTTTGTCACTGTTCTTTTTGGCACTGCCCTTCTCCTCATTTTCATGAACTAGCTCGTAAATTTCATACTCTTCTTTGAGCTCTTTATGCGACTTGCAGCGGTACATGGAACATTTGTATTCATTTTTTATCTGTAGGCCGTTAACAATATGGCGCAACACTGCTGCTTCTTCGACGTTTCCTGTACTTGCTAGCTTCTTCATTTGTAACAAATACTCGTGAAATGATTCGGACTTTTTATACCCTGTGGGGGTATATTAAGTTTGTTAAAAATATGTAACGGGCAGAAGGAAGCATGGCCGACCCCATAAAGTATATATATTCTTGATCAGCATCAATAGCCGAGTCGATATAGCCATGTCCGTCTGTCCGTCGGTCTGTCGGTCTGTCGGTCCGTCCGTATGAACGAAAGGATCTCAGAGATGGTAAGAGCTAGAAGCTTTAACTTGGTGTCCCAGCACTGGTAATTTTTGCAGGCAGATCAAGTTTATCTTTTTTTTTGGATGCCACGCCCTCTTTGCCCACAAACTAAGCAAGAAAAAAGTATGAAACAAGCAGTTTTGTAGCTCTAAACCCTCATAACAAGAGCAATATAACAGCTAAAGACTTCACATTTAGCACACATAATAAATATCTTGTGGTCAATATGTCCAGAAAATATTATCACGATGCCACGCCCCCCTCGCCTACAATTCGGAAAAGCTTATAACAAGAGAAATATTACAGTTAGAGAATTCAGATTTGGGACACATGATGAATATTTTGTGGTCCATGTGTCCAGAAAAATGTATCACGATGCCACGCCCCCTTCACCCACAAATTAAGTAAAACCTCATAAAGCAAGCAGTTTTGTCACTCAAAAACCTCATAACAAAAGCAGTTTTGTAGCTGGAGACTTGAGATTTGGCACACATGATGAATATTTTGTGGTTGATGTGTCCAGAAAAATGTATCACGATGCCACGCCCCCTTCACCCACAAATTAAGTAAAACCTCATAAAGCAAGCAGTTTTGTCACTCAAAAACCTCATAACAAAAGCAGTTTTGTAGCTGGAGACTTGAGATTTGGCACACATGATGAATATTTTGTGGTTGATGTGTCCAGAAAAATTTATCACGATGCCACGCCCCCTTTGCCCACAAAAATTAAAAAACGAATTACTAGAGAATTTCATATGGAGTGAATTTAAGCGGGTTCCTGTAAACCCACAGGGTATATTACGGTCGGGGTCCCGACTGTTCGGCTTGTTTTTTTTTACGATAGCGCAATAATTGGTGAATATCGGCACTGTTCCAATTGCGCTCGAATTCCTCGATTAGCTTAGCTTTTAGATCGTAAAAATTGCTCACGCACTCTGATTCTAGGAACAGCTTGGCGGCACCGCACATCTTAGCTCTGGCTTGAACATATTTCTGCTTATCTGAAAGCTCATAAGCTTCGGCGTTGTGTTCAACATTTTCGAACCACTTTAATACGGGCACTGAACAACCGTCAAAATCATTAATAATTTTTCCAAAATTATCAGCCGTAATTTTTACTCGACTTTCTCGTTGTTCGTCCACTTCGACTTTCAATGACATTAATTGTATTAACTGCTGCAAGTTTTTATTTATTTCATCATTCGATTCTCCAGTTAACACCATCTCTGCATTTGTGCGCTGCGCTGCTTCTGCAACTGCACGGTCGTCTTCTTCTTCCATTTCAACGGCGTTTTCGGCTGTCGCCTGTTTTTTATGCGGCGTTCGCTTTGGCGGCATAATTCTTCACTCGATACCAACACAAACGTCTGTTCGAAATTTCTAACGGGTCTTTCTGCTTTGCACTCAACTCCGCACAAACTACGCAGTTTTTCGTCGTTCTTGGAATTTTCGAGACGCGATCGAATGTTCTTGAGACAACTTTCAACTGTATTTGGGACAACTTGGGTTCACTATGGTAATTCATCCACTTTGCAACTGAACAACTTTACAACTTTACGACTTTTTGATTTACAAATAATGCCCCTTTAGTATCCACAATGTTCTACTTTTTTGAAAACATCGTCAACTTCTTAATAAACTCGCGAACACAGGACTGTTTTTCTCTTCAACTGTAAATTACGCACATAGGTCCGGTTGAGCCCCCAAATGTGAAGATATCATATTAATAGATGTTTTTATTATATCCTATTTGGTAATAAGTTGAATATGATTGGTGATTACAACGGATTTTACAGGATTGTGAAATAACCGACTTGCTGCAACTTCTTCTCGCGACGACTTCTCTCTGTGTTCTGTGCTCTGTGTGCTTCGTTGCCAGCCTGTGTTGGTGACTCAGCGTTGCCACCTTGATGAACTAGGGCTAACAGCTGATCTGTATGATGCCATCTTACATATATATATTAGAGGTCTGCATGGCTTCACTCACAACATACGCCAAATTGAATGGACTCGAATTGAATTGAATTGAGTGAGTTCGATGCACACAACGACACGATTGAGCATCAACATGAGTGCGTGTTGCCTCATTCCATACGGCACTCAGTAAAATGAGTGAGAATAAATAAATAAGCGTTTATGTTTTGATTTTATTGTTGTTGTTTTTATTGTTGTTGTTTTTATGTATATAATATATGTTTCTTGTCTTATAACTTGTTTTGTTTGAGAGGAATTGGCTGAGCTTGTAGCCTGTAAGATGTGTTTTACTGTTTTTATACCCTGTGGGGGTATATTAAGTTTGTTAAAAATATGTAACGGGCAGAAGGAAGCATGGCCGACCCCATAAAGTATATATATTCTTGATCAGCATCAATAGCCGAGTCGATATAGCCATGTCCGTCTGTCCGTCTGTCCGTCGGTCTGTCGGTCTGTCGGTCCGTCCGTATGAACGAAAGGATCTCAGAGATGGTAAGAGCTAGAAGCTTGAACTTGGTGTCCCAGCACTGGTAATTTTTGCAGGCAGATCAAGTTTATCTTTTTTTTTGGATGCCACGCCCTCTTTGCCCACAAACTAAGCAAGAAAAAAGTATGAAACAAGCAGTTTTGTAGCTCTAAACCCTCATAACAAGAGCAATATAACAGCTAAAGACTTCACATTTAGCACACATAATAAATATCTTGTGGTCAATATGTCCAGAAAATATTATCACGATGCCACGCCCCCCTCGCCTACAATTCGGAAAAGCTTATAACAAGAGAAATATTACAGTTAGAGAATTCAGATTTGGGACACATGATGAATATTTTGTGGTCCATGTGTCCAGAAAAATGTATCACGATGCCACGCCCCCTTCACCCACAAATTAAGTAAAACCTCATAAAGCAAGCAGTTTTGTCACTCAAAAACCTCATAACAAAAGCAGTTTTGTAGCTGGAGACTTGAGATTTGGCACACATGATGAATATTTTGTGGTTGATGTGTCCAGAAAAATTTATCACGATGCCACGCCCCCTTTGCCCACAAAAATTATAAAACGAATTACTAGAGAATTTCATATGGAGTGAATTTAAGCGGGTTCCTGTAAACCCACAGGGTATATTACGGTCGAGGTCCCGACTGTTCGGCTTGTTAAGTTTGCAGGAAGTACATCAAACCTAATGAAGCACAAATGTTATTTAGCGAATGCCACTAAGTTTTGCAAAGCCCCTATTGATGTGAATTTAGCAACTAAACAGGAGGGTGTAGCTGTTGTGACCGAATGGGTCACTAAGAACTGTCGTCCATTCAAATTTATCGACGACTCCGGCTTTAAAAAGTTTGCATCATTTTTAATCAATGTTGGAGCAAAGTTTGGTGCCAATGTCGACGTTGATAAATTATTACCGCATCCAACCACAGTTTCGAGAAACATAACCAAGATTTATGAGTCACATTTTGGCCCAATAAAAGCCGAAATTCAAAAATGTAAAGCCTTTGGATATGCCATCACAAGTGACATATGGACAGATAATTTTTTGAAGTCTTCGTATTTGTCCTGTACTGTTCACTACATAAAGGAAGGAGTTCTGGTTGAACGTCTAATGGCCATGAAATCCATGAAAGAAGTGTACAAGTGTACAATTAGATATTAATGCTATTTCCTATACCTAGGTATAAATATTCGGGCAAAAATAGATGATATATTAGAGGACTTCGGATGTAATCTTGAAGAGGACAGTCCCATCATTGTTACAGATCGTGGGTCCAATATGATAAAAGCCTTTAGCGATTTTGAGAAAATCCATTGCATCAACCATCTGATAAACAACGCTGTTGGAAATGCTATCGATGCTGTTCCTGAGATGGGGATTATCGTCACCATATGTACCAAGCTTGTCAAATATTTTAAAAAGTCAGGACTGAATTCTTCTTTAGGGTTTTCTTTAAAAAGCTTTTGCCCCACTCGCTGGAATACAGTATTCTATTTGTTGAAATCAGTAGAAATTAATTGGATTGACTTAACCACTATGCTCAAAGATAAAAACCAGACATCCAGAATTGAAGGTATTAATATAAATCATTTAGGTTCCATTGTCCGCTTGTTAGAAGTTTTTGAGAATGTTTCAAAAAAACTTGAAGCAAGCAAACGTCCGACTATTCATTTAGTTTTGCCGAATATAAATAAATTAAAGAAATCATGTCTGTCCGAATACAATGATATTGATATCATCCAATCGCTAAAGCTCGCACTACATTCAGAAATATTAGCTACAATAGTTCCAAATTTGACAATATATCACAACATAGCCATATTTCTTTTCCCACCCACTAACAAACTCATTCAATTTTCACCCTCTGAAAGGGGATCTGTAATAAATGAGTGCAAAAATATTATGCAACATTTTGTTAAAGACACTGTTTGTGAAACAGCAGAAACCCCTTTAGCTAATGATGAATTCGCGGAGTATATAGATGTCCACCATGCTGACACAAATAAAGATCAAGTTGAGCAGGAAATTGCAGGGTATTCAAATATTAACGTCACATACTCAGCAGATTTTGATGCTTTGGCTTGGTGGAATATGCACCAGAATTTTTTTCCTCTTTTGCACAAAACGTCATGCAAAATATTCTGCATTCCAACGAGCAGCGCGGCTTCGGAGCGAACATTTTCAAACGCTAGAAATTTAGTTACAGAAAAGCGTTGTCTAATAGCCACAAGTCCAGACAACATAAATAAAATTATGTTTTTAAATTCAAATATAAATTAAATATCAAATTGCCTTAACTACATACACATGTATATTTATATTATAATAATCAAAACAAAATCAAATTACATTGACTTTCATTGTTTCCATTCTTCTCTTTTCTTAAGCACGAAAACAAAACGTCAACAAGCCAGTTTGGCATTCGAATGCACTCAAAACGCAAACTCTTATTCTCACGCATTCCCACTCATTCAATTCGTCTTTTTTCGTTTGAGCGTTGTGCGGCCGAGTCTTACGCGAGTGCACTCACATACTCAAACATGTTCGGCTTCGCACTCAATTTCACTCAACTCATTTTGCGCATTGTTCATTCGAACATGTTTTTTTTGCTATTCATGCAGACCTCTAATATATATATATATAAATATATATATATATATATTGTAAAGTAGTTTCCAGCCGGGGTACAGATCTGTCTGTCCGGGTCTAGAATTTACAAGAAATTTGTAAATTTCGCTGGACGCTGGAAGGGGGGGTGGGGGGGGGGGGGTTTGGAAAGATTCACCTAGGTGTTATTAAACTACACAAAGAAGCCGGGATTACTCGCTCGGCCAACGGGACTTACCCTCGTTGTTCTGATCAAGAGAGTTAGTACTGCTACGCAAAAATGCCGGGATTACTCGCTCGGCCAACGGGTTAGTTTCTACTATGCAAAGTGCCGGGATTACTCGCTCGGCCAACGGGACTTACCCTCGTCGTTCATTGCACAAATATTAGTATGATTTACAAGAAAAGAGTTAATTTCACATTAATCACAATTCTCTTTATTAATACTGGCGTTCTTAACTACAACAATCACACCTATCCTGCCGCACTTGCCTAGTGGAGCCCTAGCGCTCCGCCTATTCAATACTCACTCGCCTTTCCCTTTTCCTGCACAGACGCGCCAACTCGCGACGTCTGTCAGTTTCGCCGCTCGATCAGAAAGTGCCGTCCTGCACGCAGTCAAGGCACGCGCCAGCCTCGGCTGCACCAAACTCACCACCGTTTCGCAACTCACCGCCGAGCTTTCGCTCTCTTGCTCTCTCGAGAGGTAGAGTTGCAATTTGTTGGCAGTGTTGCACAGCCGATCAATAGCGTACGCTTGACCGTGGGCAACGGCTGTTATGCTCCTATTCTAAGCAAATCTACTCCCTTTTTCCTTTGGCTCCTTTGCCACCTAATCCTAAAACTTAAATTAGTCTCTAGGAGACGCGCTTCGTGCGCTTCAGCTTCAGTGCCTTAATACTTAATACTTAATGCTAACAATAATATGTTTGGCTTAACCTAATTCTTAAACTACTGTATACATTGATCTATACACTACGGCGCTTCGCGCGCTTCATACCAGCTGTGGGTCGGCTCGCTAGCGAGCCGCCTCACACCCCCCCCTTTCGTCATAAGGGTTGCCGTCACGTCCCCGCTGGCGGCTACGGTTACCGTGAAGTTGTCGTCCCCGGTGTTCACCTTAAAGCGAGTGCGACGATGCCGTCCCTGGTAGCGCTGGGCTTCCGCCTCGAGGAGGGTAATGGTTGCCTGGGAGAGGATTGTCCCTATGGGGAAAATGCGCCACCCTTGGGGAATCAATGGGTGCAACGTGGCGAGTGGGTCTCGCTGCTCCCCGAAGACGCCTTCCATATCCATATCCCAAGCCTCCAGCAGATCCGCCATGGCGTGGACAAGATCACTCCCTGTGGGGGACCCAGCAGCTACCTCCTCCAGGGATGACCCCTTCAACGGCGTTGACTCGCCTAGGATCCTCGATGCTCCTCGCGCCGCCTCCAGGGGTGGTGGAACCTCTGGCTCCTTCCGCTCTTCCCGCATGCGCGCACAGGCCACCGGGACTGCTGCCCGAGTGGTGGTGCCACGGTCACTGGCTACCCTCCGTGGGGGGAAGGGTCCCAATAAGCGCTCGCGGGGCGAACGCGGCGCCAGCGACCGTGGCTCCTCCTGTGCCGCTCCTCTGGCCTTTTTGGGCTGGTTGACCACCCTCTCCTCCGGCGGCAGGCTGTTTCCACTGCTGCGGGGCCTCTTATGCCGTCGTCGAGTGCGACGGCGATTGGGGCGGCGCTTCCGGGCGGGCTCGTCGACCCCAGGCGACTTCGCACGCTTGGCTAAGGGACGGGCGTTTTGTGCCACGCCTGGTCGGTAGCGGATACTTATCCTCGGGAACACGCTCGCGGGGTCCACTTCGAGTTGCTCGGCCATGAAACGGCGCCGGAACAACGGGCCCTCTCCCTCGTCGCTCGACACCGACTCGCACCACGACCGGTAAGGAGTCGTCTCCGATCGAAGACCCGTGGCTTCAAAGGCTTCGGCCGGGGATGGCATCCTCGGCTCCTCCACATCTGAGGTAGCGGGCTCAGCCCCTCCTGTGCCATGAGCCCCCTCGGGCCCATGCCTCATCGTAGGCTCCGGGATGGTCAGTGACGAGGAGGGTCCCTCCGGCTCATCGACGCTTACCGCTACGAGTTCAGCCTCTACGTTAGCGGGCGTGGCCTCGGGCTCGGCGTGTACCTCCGGGCCCGGGAGAGCGGGCAACGGGGATGGCGTCCTCGGCTCCTCCACGTAGAAGTAGGGATTGGCCGAGCGGGGTGCCTCAATGAAGACGGTTGTCGTATCCGTCGAGCGGATCATTATTACGCCGTCTAGGCGTTCCACCGTCCTCTCTGTGTTCGTATAAATCGTGTGCCGAACTTGCGGCGGTGACTTCCCCCCCGAATTCGAGGAAGCGCCGCCATCCTCCGATGCGTCGTCCTCGACCGTCGCACCCTCTCGTCGGGGCTGGTAGTACGCCCGGTTCCTCCGTGGGTCCCGCCACTCATACCCCGGGTACGGCTCCGTGGCATCGCTGTCCACCTCCTCCTCTACCTCTGGCTCTCCGTCGCTGCTGATTATAATCGTTTCAGAATCCATCTGTGAACTTAGAATAATTAGACTCTATCCTGAACTCAATTAATAACTATAGTGCGGCTAACAATCTACGAAATTTCTTAGGTTAGTTAAACTAAGTTATGGATAGTAAGTTAGGTATGTCTACGAAAGAGAAAGTTGGTTAGTTCGCCGACGAGCTTATCGCTTCTGGTTCTGAAAAGAACGGTTCATCCTCCTCGCAGGCTTCATTCTGAAAGAACGGTTTCAACTGCATTATATTCGCCACCCGCTTTCGGCGTTCGCCTTCTCTCGCGAGACGCACGATGTTGGGGGATATAAACTTCACGACCTTGTAGGGGCCGTCAAACTTGGGTGCCAGCTTGGCGGCGAATCCGTCCGCGGCGTTCGAAAGATGGTGTTGCCGTAGTAGGACAAGAGATCCTAGTGTTGGCTCTCGTCTTCGCAGATTGTAATGACGCCCTTGGTCCTTGGCGGCTCTCTGCAGATTGCTATAGACAATACTGAACACCTCCTTTAACCTGCTCTCTCGTTCTTTCGGTTGAAGGTCACTTGTCCCCGATCCTGGAGTGACCTCGTCGTACAGCGCCGCCGGCAAACGTGGTTCTCTTCCCTGCATCAGGAAAGCGGGACTGAATCCGGTTGAATCTGCCACGCTAGAATTGACCGCTAGCGATATCTCTGGCAGTAGCTCGTCCCACGTGCTCTGATGACCCTCGATGAACTGCGCTATCATGGTTTTCACGGTCCGGTTTGTTCTTTCGGTGGGATTCTCCTGGGGGCAATAGGGCGCCGTATGCTGCAACTCCACTCCCAGCGACTCCATAAATGACCGAAAGGTTCTGCTGGTGAACTGCACTCCGTTGTCGCACACGAACCTTTTAGGGACTCCGAACCTGCTCAGAATCCGCTCCCGAAACGCTGTTTGCAGCGATGCTGCCGTCGCCTTCCTTAGGGGCACCAGTTCCATCCATTTCGAAAATGCGTCGTGGAAAACCAATAACATGGTATTACCGTGCTTTGAACGTGGGAGGGGTCCAACAAAGTCGTCGCACAATATCGCCATCGGCTCGGCCACCTGCCTCGTCAGCATCTGAACCGCCGGTTTACGTTGCTCGCACTTGAACTTCTGGCACAACTCACAACACTTCACGTATTTCGCGGCATCCCTGAACATACCTGGCCAGTAATACCTCTGCGCGAGCCTGGAGACCGTTTTCCTCACACCTTGATGGCCGGCAGTGGGAGCATCGTGGCACTCTCGTAGCACTCTCGGCCTTTGCCCACTGGGAACGCAAAGTTTCCAGGGAATGAAATCCTCGTCGTCCGCCCGGCGTCCTAGATTCCGGTAGAGTTGCCTATTTTCCTCAACGTAATCCGCGAACTTGGCTTGTTCTTTCGCTATCCTGTCCCGCATGTTGGTTATCCACTTGCAACAGGACTCCGCCTCTACGGCTTGCTGGCAAGCTTCCAGAGGACACCTTGACAATGCGTCCGCCACCACGTTCAACTTCCCTCGGCGGTAGTGGACATCGAACTGAAACTGTTGTAACTCTAGCGCCCAACGAGCGACTCGCCCTATCGGACTTTCTATGGAGTTCAGCCACTTGAGTGCCAGGTGATCGGTTATCACATCGAAGCGATACCCTTCCAGGTAGCATTGTAGCTTTCTGATGGACCACACGATCGCCAGGCAATCTTTCTCCGTGGCTGAATAATTTATCTCCGCTTTTAGAAGTTTACGACTGGCGTACGCTATCACTCGCTCCTCACCGTCCACTGTCTGAGTCAGCACCGCGCCGAGGCCATAATCACTCGCGTCGGTCTGTAAGACGAACTTGGCGGAAAAATTCGGACAAGCGAGAACAGGGGCCGTCGTCAAGCTTTCCTTCAGTTGATGCAGGGCCTCCTCCTGGTCCTCTCCCCATGTCCATTTCATACCTTTCTTCAGCAGCGCTGTCATCGGCTGCACAAGCGTTGCGAAATCCGGCACAAACCGCCTGTACCAGGACGCCATGCCCAGACACTGGCGGAGCTCCTTGCAGTTTGCCGGGGCTTTCAGGTCCTGATCGCCTCTACCTTATCCGGGTCGGTACGGATTCCGTCTCCACTGATCACGTGTCCTAGATACACCAGTCGCTTTCGGAAGAAGCTACACTTTTTCCGGTTCAGCTTCAGGTTCGCCGCTCTCAGCCGCCGGAACACCTCCTTCAGGTTAGCCACGTGTTGCTCCTTAGTGGCTCCTATCACGACTATATCGTCTAAGTACGCGAAAGCATGGGGTTCCATCTCTGGTCCAATCACTGTATCCAAAGCTCGCTGGAACGTCGCGCACGCCGAATGCAACCCAAACGGCATCACCCGCCGTTGGAACAATCCTCTCCCAGGGCCGGCCCGCCATCATCTGTGCTGGTCTGCACCCCTGCGAACGCCTCCGGATTCTCCCTCACACGACCTGTCGCGGCTATCCGCGCCGCCGGGATGGGGTGGAGCCTATCCGTAGCTTTCCTCGCTTGCCTTTTTCTCCTTCGTCGCCTTTTGGGGGCGGGAGGCCTTCTATCGATGTTGCTTCCTCAGCGGGCGCCTCGGGCTCTACCGATGACGCCGCCACCGTCTCCAAAAACCAGCTCCGCGTTGCCGCATCGCAACGACGCTCCCACCGCGTGCAAATAATCCATTCCCAGTATCACGGGGTCCAGCATGGATGGCATGATCAGCATTGGCAGGTGAACCGTCTTTCCCGCCAATCCCACGCCTGTCTCCAACAGCTTACCAACCGCTATTGTGGATCCGTCGGCGAGCCGGATCCGCGTCTGCACCTCTTGAGTCTCTCCTTTGATCCTCCACCTTCGTACGCATTCCTCGGACACAAAACTCCGGGTGGCCCCAGTGTCGATTGTGGCCGGGATCCTTCGTCCACCAATCTCCACGTTTGCCACGACCCGGCCCCCTTCTACCACCAGTGGGCTTTCTACTGTCGATTGTCGCCGGCGTCGCCCCGATTCTGACCCGAGGGACGCCACTGCCCGTTTCCCGCAGCCGTGCCCCAGCAACACTCCTGGCTGCTTCGTCCACGTTGTCCGGACTGCCGGCAGAATATGACCCGCGGGTTTTGGCACTCTCGCGCAAAGTGACCTTCTTGCGCGCACCGGTGGCAGACCCGACGGGCATGGAATCCTGGCCCACCATCCTGGGTCAACATTCGGTTTGTCGCCTCCAATGGCGACGGGGTTGGCGGCACACAGTTTCCCCCGGTTGCGCTCGCCACCTGCGCTGCTGCAGGCGGGGAACGGAACGGATTACGAGGCCGTCCGACGTTCTGCGTTGTCCGTCCGGCCTCCTCATACGCCGGACCGGAGCTGGCCTGATTTCCATGTGTATGACCGGGGCACTCTAATCCTTTCCCAACCACGTTCTCGTACTCCGCGCACATCTGTGTCAGTTGCGCCAGGGTAGAGAAATCATGCCGGCGTACATACAGCTTGTACTCCCGGCCAGCATTCTCGTACACCCGGTGCAATTCCTGTGCCGCACTGTAGCCCGCGTGATGCATCAACTCCCTGATCTCGATGAGGTAGTCTTTAAATCCCTCCCCCTCGCGCTGCCGGCGGGAACGGATCTGATTCTCGAGGCGCTCGAAATAATGCGGCGGGAGGAAGAATTCCAGGAATCCGCTCCTGAATCCCGCCCAGGACGCGTTCCTCAATCCACTCGCCCGGAACCAGCGGGCGGCTCTATCAGCGAACACTTCGCTCGTGACTCGGGGCATCTGCTCGAGCTCGATGCCATACGTGATGGCTCGCTCCTCCAGAGTCTCTATAAACCCAAGCGGGTCGGTCTGCCCGCCGTACTGCATGCCCCACTTCCGAACTTGCTCCGCGATATTATGTGTCGGCCGGGCCTCGGGTTGACGACGCGTCATTGGCCCACAGGGTTCGCCGCTGGGATTAGCGGGAATCCGGTCCTCCGCCGAGCCGAGCCCCGCTACCCCGGTCGCCGCTTCCACCCGGACTTCGGGTATAACCCTCGCCCCTGAAGCACTTAGCTTCCCTGGCGGGAACGACGCCGGCTCGTACAGCCGTGTGTTCCTCAAGTCCGGTTCCGACTTTTGTCGGGAACGCTCACCCAGGCCAAACGCGGTGCCCACAGGCAGAGATTCCGCCATCTTGGCGTACCGGGCCTCGTATTCTCCCAACCGGGCCCACGTTTCCGCCGTATGGCCTCCGTCCTGCACAAACGTAGCTAACCGCTTGCGCAGATCCTCTACGCTGCCCTCACTGGACAGCCCGAACGCCTGCTCGACATCCACCAGCTCTTCTTTACGGCGCTGGTGAATCCAGCGCACGCCTACTCCCGGATTCTGGCACTCACCTGACTCCATTGCACCTCACGTTTTTTTTTTCCTTTTATTTATTTATTTTTTTTTTTTTCTCGTAATGCGTGTCTTTCGGCCCACGGTGCGCGAAATTACTGTTCTGTTGATTACTGTTGAATCGAACTGTTTCCTTATTCGTTTATTTGTTTTTGTTCGCGAAACCACCGCACTCGACCCACTGTGCACTGAAACTCCCGTAACCTTTCAACGCACACAGGCACAATCGCGCGCTTGCACTCGACGACGCAAGCGTACGGTACTTTTCGACGCCGACGTCGACTGCGGTCCGTACTTTTTCTCGGCAGAGCCCGCTGCTCTGCTTACTCGAACGAACAACTGCGTTTCGACGCTGCGACGGCCCTTTTCGACGCCGTCGTCGACTGCGGCGCGCGCTCTTTTCGTAAGCGTGTGTATGTGAGCGTTCAAACGGGGGTGGGTGCATGCACTGTGCTTATCCCTCTCCTTATTTTTTTTTTTTTTTAGGCACGTGCTGCTATGCATAAAGGTGAGGGTGAGGTTAGAGCGGGGTATGACCAACTAGGCGTGCGTTTGAAAAAAAAAACCAAAACCAACAATACTTAGGAGAATCTTTGTTTGGGCATGACCATGGGTTTTTAAGCCACTATCACGCCGCGTCCCTTTTTAATTCCAGCGTCCCTGCTCGGGCGCCACTTGTAAAGTAGTTTCCAGCCGGGGTACAGATCTCAGTCTGTCCGGGTCTAGAATTTACAAGAAATTTGTAAATTTCGCTGGACGCTGGAAGGGGGGGCTTGGAAAGATTCACCTAGGTGTTACTAAACTACACAAAGAAGCCGGGATTACTCGCTCGGCCAACGGGACTTACCCTCGTTGTTCTGATCAAGAGAGTTAGTACTGCTACGCAAAAATGCCGGGATTACTCGCTCGGCCAACGGGTTAGTTTCTACTATGCAAAGTGCCGGGATTACTCGCTCGGCCAACGGGACTTACCCTCGTCGTTCATTGCACAACTATTAGTATGATTTACAAGAAAAGAGTTAATTTCACATTAATCACAATTCTCTTTATTAATACTGGCGTTCTTAACTACAACAATCACACCTATCCTGCCGCACTTGCCTAGTGGAGCCCTAGCGCTCCGCCTATTCAATACTCACTCGCCTTTCCCTTTTCCTGCACAGACGCGCCAACTCGCGACGTCTGTCAGTTTCGCCGCTCGATCACAAAGTGCCGTCCTGCACGCGGTCAAGCCACGCGCCAGCCTCGGCTGCACCAAACTCACCACCGTTTCGCAACTCACCGCCGAGCTTTCGCTCTCTTGCTCTCTCGAGAGGTAGAGTTGCAATTTGTTGGCAGTGTTGCACAGCCGATCAATAGCGTACGCTTGACCGTGGGCAACGGCTGTTATGCTCCTATTCTAAGCAAATCTACTCCCTTTTTCCTTTGGCTCCTTTGCCACCTAATCCTAAAACTTAAATTAGTCTCTAGGAGACGCGCTTCGTGCGCTTCGGCTTCAGTGCCTTAATACTTAATACTTAATGCTAACAATAATATGTTTGGCTTAACCTAATTCTTAACCTACTGTATACATTGATCTATACACTACGGCGCTTCGCGCGCTTCATGCCAGCTGTGGGTCGGCTCGCTGGCGGGCCGCCTCACAATATATATATATGTATAGATACATATATATTTTAAACTCCTCTATCCACAATTATTCCAGGCAACATTGCACATAACACACCATTATCACAAAACTAATTTTTTTGCCCGACCGTACACTCGCAAAAAAAAACTCAACAGCCCTCGTTGCCGTCACGAAACTTAATAATCTGCCCGCTTTTCAGCTGCCTGTTGCAAAGCTACGTTTCGATAAAACTCCCCACGCTCAACGGGTCTTCTGGTCAACGGCCGTTTGCCCTTGGTCGGCCGCTCACCGATACACCCACACCTCTAATTTTCCCTCGCCAACTCTTATACTCCGCTCTCTTTTCCCAAGCACACCGTGATCCTTTTCCTCCTTGCGCGTGTGGAGTAAGTTGTTTATGGGGGTGCTCGGAAGGCTCCTAGAGCAATTCTAATGGCAGCGTTGTAGGGGGTTTTTAATTTGTTCAAGGTACTCCTCGGTGAGTGCCCATATAAGATAATCCGTACTCTATTTTGGCGATGACTGTTGCTTTTGCGATGTTGAGGAGTGTGAGCGTGTTGCACTTAAATTTGTGGCAGGCAAGGCATTTAATTATGTTTTTTTTTTTTAAGTAGAGTGATGGCAGAAGGGATTGTATATGTCTGTTCCATTTGTATTTGTTATTTATAGTTATGATAGTATCTTTAGGGAGTCTTCATTGGGGATTTGGATGGTGTTTCAATTTATTGTGTATGTGCAATTGTGTTTTTGGCATATGTGTAGGTGTTGGCATTTTAATAAAGACAACGAAGCTCCTGAGTAGGAGCCCCAATTGGGTATTTTGTGGAGTAGGTTGTCTAAATTTTAGTTTCGGATTTTAATGCAGTTTTTTACAAGGAAAATATCTTCGGCGTATGCATTAAAGTTGATGTCTTTGGGTAGAGTGATGAAGTTGGATAGTTTGTTGAAGGCTATGCGGAATAGGATTACGGATATGGGGGATCCTTGGGGGATACCGTTGGATAGTGGAAGAATATTTGAAGTTTGTGGATCGACAAGGACAATTATATTTCTATTGTGCATGACATTTTTTATATAGTTTATTATTTTAGGTCAGATTTTCCAATCTTGTAGTTGGTCGACTATGGTATGTACACCTACTCCGTCAAAAGCTCTTGAAAAATCAAGACTAATGAGTGAGGTGTTTTCGTGACTTTATTATGAGGTAGTCGACATAGAGAAGACTATCTGAAGTCGATTTAAGGCTAAATTGGTTTGGGAATAATAAATTGTTGTGGGTGACAGTTTTTGCGAGGCAGCAGTTTAGGAAAATCGGTCTGTAAGAGGTGGGTTCTGTTTTGGGAGTATTTGGTCTAGGTATTGGTATAAATAGGATATTTTTGTAGGATTGGGGGGGTATATAGTGGTTGAGGATTTGGTTAAATAGGTTAGTGATTCTGCTTTTCGTTGTAGGAGAGCTATTTTTTTTCATTTGATAAGATATCCTTTTTAGACCTGGGCTGGATCCTTTCAGTGTCTGTAGTGCAGAAGTGAGCTCAAGATATGTTACGTTTTTCTCTATTTCTTGTGCAGTTAAGGAGGGTGGGTAGTTTTGATTGGTCGTTTTGTACTTATTGTATCGGAATTCTTGTGTGAAGTTCGAGTCTTTTGCTAGGTCTGACCAGTGTTGGGCAAGAATGTTGGCTATTTCGTAATTGTTTGTGGTTATTTGTCTAGTGTATGGGTTGAATTTGGCGTGTACTTGTCTGATAAGATGAATTCCGCAGAAGCGTGTTATATTGGTCCATATTTTTATGAGGGGGTTGCGGGTTGAATTGATGAGGTGAACGAGTTGGAGGCTTCTTGTTTGCTTTTTTAATTTCGAATTTAAGTTTAGCGATTGTTCGTCTATAGTTTATAATGTTTTCTGTTGTGATGTTACTGTTTAGTGTTTTCCAGGCTTTCTGTTTGGCTTTTCTTAATAGGCTGACGTTTTTGTTCCACTAGGGGACTTTGTTGGGTTGTCTGTTTGGTGAGATTTGGTGAATAGCTAGGTTTGCACTTTTCAGAACTATTCTGTTGATTTCTGCTGATTCCTTATTTATATTTTCGGAGGTACGGTATTTTGTGTTTGCGTGATGTTTGAGAGTTTCACATTGTTCCCAGTTCCCCATCTTTGAGTTTAAAGCGTGGTCTGTTGATACTGTTCATTTGAGGTGTTGGGAAAAGGGATATAATTATAGGGAAGTGGTCGCTGGCGTGAAGGTCGTCGAGAATTTTCCATTTTGTGTATGGGTCTAATGTGGGGCAGCAGAGTGAGAGGTCTATGTGTGTGAGAGTGTTGTGTGTTGAGAAATGGGTGGGAGATTTGTTGTTCAATAGTATTAGCTGTGAGTTTTCGATAAAGTTTTGGACTACTTTTTCTCGAGTATTTGTTGTCGTTGAACCCCAAGATGGGTGCCAGCCATTTAAGTCAGCAGTGACTATTGAGGGTGTTTGTTGGGTGTTGAGTGAGTTTATTAGGTTGTTTACTGAGATTTTCTTTTTTGGGGATATTTATGTGGATTGGATGTTGATTGCTATGACTTTGTGGGTGTTGTAATTTGTGTGTTGGATTGATTTATGTATTAGCAATGCTACACCGAGAAATCTGTTGGTGGCATTGTTTAAGATCAGTTTGAAGTTGACTAGGATCGGTATGGTACTGGTATATTGTATGTGAATTTCTTGGAGAGATATGATTTGTGGGCAGCGACTTTTAATAAGAATGAGGAGTTGGTTAAGTTGCTTGTGTATCCTTTGATGTTCCATTGGATTACTTTTAATGAAAATCTTTATATAAAGTGTTTTTGTTAAGTGCTTTTTATATGAAGGGTGAAGTGTAGGTTAAGTTTAAGATTTAAGTTGAGGTTGGTTTTTCGATTCTCTGTTATTTGTGTGTGTTGTTTTTTAAGGTTTTGGTTTTTATTTTTGTTTTGGAGGGTTTAAAGTTAGTATACAGAGGGCCAGATTTGTCTTTAGAAAAAATTCTTAGATTTACATCATCACTGGATTGTGATGTGTATAATTTGGTTTCTGTGTTATCGTCTGTTTCCATGTGTTGGAGTAATGTGTTGTTTATGATTTTTAGACCCTTTACTTTAAAAAAGTAAATAGGGTCTATTAAGTTTGTCAAAAAAAAAATGTGTGTAACAGGTCGAAGGAAGTCCGGCAGACCCCATAAAGTACACATATTCTTGATCAGCATCACCAGTCGAATCGATATAGCCGTGTCCGTCTGTACTGTTGTCCTGCTGTATGAACACCTAGATCTCAGAGACTATAAGAGCTAGGGTCATTAAATTTGGTGACAATACTCCTGCGGCCCCCGAAAAGGTCAAATTTGTTTTGGAATTTTTCAACGTCCCCTCCCGCCCCCAAAAATCGGAAAAACCCGAATAACTCGAGAAATTTAAAAGATTCAAGTTTCTAAAATCGGCATACATAAAATTTACTTTCCTTCCGAAATTTACTTTCCTTCATCAAAATCGGACAATAAACACCGGAGATTTGAAGCAAACAAATTATCGAATATACAATGGCAGGAAATGTGCTGGCAGCAACTTAAAGCATTGAATTATTAATTGCACTTCTGTAGAAAACTAGTAATTGGCAAACTTGTGAATATGGCCGCGTTAGTGCAGTGGTTAGAATGTTGAATTCTTGCGGTGGGATCTAGGGTTCGATCCCTGCCAGTGACACATTTTTTTCTGTTTTTAAAAATTGTTATTTAATCGACAATGGCTTCATTGGCGCAATGGTCTGGAGTTCAAGACCTACAAGAGGCACACTCTATTTCTGTTTATTCTGTTTATTTTTATTATATTTTAAATTTATAATTACAGTAATAAAATAAAATAAAACAATATTTTATTTTTATAAGCAAATTCTACCATAAATGCCAATGTATTATATTTAATAAAGTATGTATGCATTACCTACAAGTGTAACATAAACGATTATATTTAATTAATCAAAAGCTAATCTGAGCAGCGTCAAATTTATTAAGGTTTATATATACATACGTCTCCAAGTTTGTTACTGTTATTTTATTTTTGAAGATTAAGTAAAGGGTCTCTCATAGTCGATTTCGACTGTAGCCTTTTTGACTGGTTTAGTTGTGGTGCAGGTGTTGCTCGGTTGATCGTGCTGTGGTTGAAGGTGTTTTAGATGAGCTTGGTCCAGGGGCTGCAGATGGATGGTGTTGATATAGTGCGGTGTTTTGTGTGTGTGTGTTGCGTTTTGGGTGTATGTGTGGTTGTTGAGTGGGGTGCTGAATTTTCGTATATGTTTCTTAATTGTTAGCTGTGTCTATTATGGTACATACTTAATGCGGTTTTGAGGTAAACTTTTTCTGTGGGTTTAATTGCCGTCAGCTCTTGCTGTTTAAGGCATGTGGGGCATTTGCTATGTTGGTGGTCAATTTCCGGATTGTTCTTGCAGTTAGACATTTTTGTGTGTTTTTATAGAGATCCCATTCGTTTGTGTGTTTTTCTTCTGAGCAGTTTTTGCATGTTTCTGAGCTCTTGTAGATGGGAATGGGGTGTGCAAAGCGCAGGCATTTTTTGCATCAGAGGCAAAGTGGGATGTAAGGTCGAACGCGGTCGGTTTCGTAGCCAACTGTTAATGTTTCGGGTAGTCTATGTGTTGCGAATGTTATTGTAATAAGTCCAGTTTCTATTAATGTGTTGTTGTCTTCACGGTTTGTGTTGACTTGCTGCTTTTTATTATTTCAATATTTTGCGAAGTTTCAATTCCGTTGAAAAGGAAGATCGAGAACTAGGGGAATAAGCGAACGGGATGGGAGACTATGCAACGCAATGTGGAATTAGAAGAATAACGACGCAGTAAATTTAAAAAAAAAAAAAGCGTGATTTTTTGAAAACAAATTTTTGCTTGTGGTCCACTTTTTAACACAAATTAAATATTTTTATATAGTTTTAATGGTATATTTTATAATGACTTTCTACTATTTGTCGGCAATATGGGCAGAGCAATAGGGAGTTATTTTTAAACAAAATTTGAATCTCATGGGCGTTATTGCACGTTTTGATGTGCGTGGATTGCCGCACACTAAACTAATATTATTCAATGGAAAAAAAATTGAGGAGATGCACAGTAAGTAAATCAAATCAGATAAGCGCAACAATTTTATTAATATTACTATCCTATTTTCTTCAGATATAATGCTAAACACGAACTCGAAATTGATAGTGCACATGGAGCAAACCCAGAAGAACATGGTCAAACCAAAGACAGAATTTCCCATTTTGATGGTCGATGGTTTATCTAAGGTTGACAATCTAATTGGAGAGTCCCCAAATAATTAAGTAAGTATTATTGTTTAACAAGCTTTTGCAAAAAAAAAACTAGAGTCGAAGTCGACTATGAGAGAGGATACGTTAGGACCCTGATACCCGTTCTGTGTGCCAAAATTCAGGACTCTAGCTTTAATATTTTTCGTTTTATTGGATTTCAAAATTTTTGTTCTCGATTTACGGAGGCGGAAGGGGGCGTGCCAAAATTTTAAGATAAACTTGATCTGCTTAGCCCATAGACGAACCACCATACCAAATTTGGTGACTCTAGCTCTTATAGTCTCTGAGATCTAGGTGTTCATACAGACAGACGGACAGACGGACGGACGGACAGACGGACATGGCTATATCGACTCGGCTGGTGATGCTGATCAAGAATATATATACTTTATGGGGTCTGCCGGACTTCCTTCGACCTGTTACGCACATTTTTTTTTTGACAAACTTAATAGACCCGTTTTACTTTTTTAAAGTAAAGGGTCTAAAACAATGCAGAGCAATTATGCGAAAGTCCTGACAAGGTGGCTTTAGAAACGTTTGAGCATTCAAACTTCTTCTTTTCAATATATTTAAAATACCACCACGGACGCCCGCAACTTTACAGACTATAAAAGAAATATTCGGGAGGCATTTTTGAAAGCCAAGAGTCGATGCTATAAAGCGTCATCAAAGGCAAAGAAAATCAAAACCCATTAAACTATATTTTTAGACAAGTGTTTTTTTTTAATTCTTTTTTTTATAATTATATATTTTTTATTATAATTTTTTGAACTGTCCTAATATAATCCTTATATAATTTATCCCCATGAAGTCATATTTTATAAGCAGCTAACGTAGTAGGTTAAGACATTTTATAAAAATAAAATATTACACTAATGCACATTTTTTCCATTTTCTTTCTGCACATTATGCATAATACCATGCCGCCGATTCCGTACAATTTCCCACAGTATGAAAGAGGCCGGCGTTATTAGCTGAACCGAGAAGGGACAAACTCAGGGAGAGGCCGCAATTCGTAGCTGACCCTGCCGCAGGAATTTCCCTAGCTGTATACCCAGCTACCCCGACTGTAAAAACGTGTAAGAACGAATGGAGGTTTTTACATAAGATCGCTGCACAGACTAGTGTTGTCAAATCATCGATGGTAGTTCCATCGATAGTTCCTTAAGTTTTAGAAAAAACCATCGATAGCGCAAGCACAATCGAAAAACAATCGATTGTTTTTAAATTTTTGCGGCTACGTACTAAATATACTAAAACTTGTTCCAGCCGTATATCCTTTAAATTTTGATTAAAAATTATAACTTTACCTTTTTTAATTATTATATTTATTTAAAAAAATATACAGAATTTGTCTTCAAAGTGTATAAGAAAGAGAAAAATACAAATATTTTTGTAATTTAACAATTATTGTCTTAAAATAAAAGTGAACTTAAGATATTAACTATTTGTTTAACTAAACAGTTAGCACTCAATGCTACCTTCATGGTACATGTTATCGTGAATATAATATAAAAAACATTTTTAAATATCCAGTTTAAAAGAAACTGATTCTTATTTACAAAGAGGAGCATGTTAACATTTTTAGCCTTTAGCCGTGACCGACGATCTGATACTATCTGACCAGCCAAACTAAACATGCGTTCCGATTCCGTCGAAGTTGCTGGAATACAAAAGTATTTTTTGGCACATTGCTGAAGAGCTACCAAATCGTCAGTGTTCATCTGCAAATAAGTCAAGATATTTATAATAAGACTAAGTTTTTGGGTAAAGGTTCAAAGGTTAAAGTCTGCTAATATATACCTTCCAATACGTCAATGGGTCCTGATCTTGTGCAATGCCATTATTTTCAATATACTGCCGTATCATAATAATGGATTCTGATCTATGGGTTTTGATTTTTACAGACCGCCTTTGCTTTATAAAACCGAGAAGTTCGTCGTGTCCATCAGTTTCAGTGGGTTCATCTGTGTTGCTGGCTGTGATTAAAGGTTTATCGAATTCAACTAGTTCGTTCTCCAAAAGTTTTACGGTCAGATCTGCATTTTGTGGGGAAGAAAAGCCATCCTTTTTGAACCTAGGATCTAGGAACGTCGCAATTCGTGCCGTAGTTCGTAGCTCAAACGGATAAAGTCTTGCTTTTATGCGCTCTGTTACAAAATTGCAAGCTGCAGCCCCCAGATTTCAGATTTCATTTTTGCTTTCAGGCTTTCTAATTTTGTGAATAGACCAAACGAAAAAGAATTTATGCTTGAAACCGTTACCTTCCAGCTGGCTGACACCCTCACTGTAGCATCGTTAAACGGTGATAAAAAGAGACACAGATCTTCCAATTGCTCAATGTCATCGGCAATGAGAATAGATGGTGACTTTGGTATGTTTAGTAAAACTTTAAAAAGTGCAGATTTAGTTTGCAAAATGCGTTGTATCATAAAATACGCACTATTCCATCTGGTGGGAACTTCTTGTTTTAAGCAGTATGCTGTTCCTACTTGTTCTTCTTTAAATAAATCATATGATGTAGTGCTACTCTTAAAGTATGTCACAATGTGTTTACATTTGGTCAATAGATCATCAACGTCTTTTTGAGCTAATACGTCTTGGACAACAAGATTTAATGTATGTGCATAACACGGAAAATGTTTTTTTTGAAGAACTTCACATGCCTTTTTCATATTCGCTGCATTATCGGTGACAATAGTTACAACCTTAGCATATACACTCCATTCATCTAAACAGAGACGTAAAGTATGTGCAATATTCTCCGCTGTGTGACTTTTAATTAGTTTTGATGTACTCAAAACTGCTGATTTCAATTCATACTGATTATCAATAAAATGACAAGTCACTGTCAAGTAGCTATCGTTTGCTTTTGATGTCCAAGCACAATATTCAATTTTGTTCAGGACTGTCTGCAATCTGACCTTTAAGTCGTTAAATAATGCAATTAAGTGTACATTCCTTATGGTATTTCGAGATGGCAAAACGTAGCGAGGATCAGCAACTTTCATTAGGTATCGGAAACCTATATCTTCTACAATTCGAAACGGCTGAATATCTAAGGCAATCATTTTAGTAACAGCCATGTCAAGTGCTGCCTTTCGCACAGAGTTGCTATCGTATAGATCAGGGCTTGAATAAAATGAATCCAATGTACGTTTCTGGCTCGTTTTTACGAGTTGTACAGGATGAGCTCTTTTTAAATGATCCAATAGATTGGATGTATTCCCACACGTTTTGTAGCTCTTACCACATGTGCGGCACTTCGCGTATGTCTTGGCTTGATTGTGATCAAAATACTCCCAGACTTCAGAACACCTCTTTAATTTTTTTGGCACTGCTTGATGTATTCTCGGAAAGATTGACAACTGTTTCATTCAATATTACGACTTTAACATTTAAGTGTTAATGTCAACATATTATATTAAAAATATACGCAGATTAGCTTATTCTTGATTATGTATATGAAAAACACTAAATATTTTATAATTTTGACAAAAATATGCAAATAACTCGCAATTCAAAACTTACATGTTCGACTTCTTTTTTTGGTATGAAAACTATCGATGGTAAAAAAAACCTTCGATGGTAGCGTTTTAAGAAAACAATCGATACTATCGATAGTGCCATAGATGATTTGACATCACTAGCACAGACCCCCTGGCCGCTCATGGGTAAATTTGTACACTTTTCCGGGCAAAAAGTTCTATTGGGTTGAGCCAATCTTCTTTGTTATTTTTGGCACGCCAAAGATATCATAACTATGCAGAACCCTGATGTACTTTTCAACCGATCTTTCCTATGGCAGTTATATGATATAGTGATTAGTTTTAAACCAAATTTGGTCAGGATGTGTACGACATGACCAGATGCATAATCTGTTAATTTGGTTAAAGTTTGTTCAAACCAGTCGGAAAGGCTACAGTCGAAGTCGACTATGAGAGACCCTTTACTTATTCTTCTAAACGGAAATAAGAGTGACACTAATAGATAGTACCTCATAGCGCGTTGTTACGTCAACATGCTCTTCTTCTTCCTTTGGTCCGACACTCAGTAATATTGGGTTTTGAATAACTCCCGAGTTTATTGTCCGATCGTGATGAAATTTTCAGGATACGTTAGGACCCGGATACCCGTCCTGTGTGCCAAAATTCAGGACTCTAGCTTTAATATTTTTTGTTTAATGGGCTTTCAAAAATTTTGTTCTCGATTTATGGAGGCGGAAGGGGGCGTGGCAAAATTCTAAAACAAACTTGACCTTTGTGCAGCCCTTAGGAGTATTGTCACCAAATTTGGTGACCCTAGCTCTTATAGTCTCTGAGATCTAGGCGCTCATACGCCAGCACAGACGGACAGACGGACAGCAGGACAGACGGACAGACGGACAGACGGACAGACGGACATGGCTATATCGACTCGGCTGGTGATGCTGATCAAGAATATATATACTTTATGGGGTCTGCCGGACTTCCTTCGACCTGTTACGCACATTTTTTTTTTGACAAACTTAATAGACCCGTTTTACTTTTTTAAAGTAAAGGGTCTAAAAAAAATTTAAAAAAGTTTTTCATACAAAAGTATGATTTTCGACCGATAGTTCCTATGGCACCAATATGATATAGTGATCCGATCCGGAAGGTTCCGACATCTGTCTGCAGCAATAAGACTGGTCTGTACCAAGTTTCATCCAGATAGCTCTAAAACGGAGAGACTTGAGAAACAGACGGACAGACGGACATGGATATATCGATTCGGCTGTTGATGCTGATCAAGATTATATATACCTTATAGGGTCGGAGATGTCTGCTTTCATGCGTTACACATTTCGTGACAAAATTAAAGTACCCTCTGCAAGGAAATAAAAATGAGAATAGAAAACACTCGTCACACGGCATTATGGGGCATTTGACCGATTTTTTGGAATAAAGTCTTTTTTAAAAGTTGTTTTAATTAACATACTTTTAATGACAATGCATAGAAAACATATCAAATGTTAATGTTCTGTAAACTAAATTTTAACAGAGACTCATTCTGTTAAGTTAGCAGCTCTTTAACAGAGCTGTTTCTAACGAGTAGCAAGTGCTAATGCTGTTCACATTTTTTGGTGATATTAAAGTGCATCAGAAAACTAATCCAAAAGTTGACAAATAACAATTTATAATGGATAATATTCATCGTGGTTTGTACTTTGTGTTAATATATCTGGGTTGTTGATATGTGTTGTTTTATGTCTCCTTATAAATAATTTAAAAAGTTGTGTAAACGTCGCATCGCGTTGGCAGGCCGCTCAACTTATTTAACATACCGATCAATGTATCGATAACAAATTTGAATGTAATTGATTCTAGAATGTATCGATTAATAATGAAGAAGAACATCGCTGGTGGTGCGTAGCAGACGTACTGTTAAAGCTTCTGAGCTTATATTCTTTATATTTTAATAAATACTATAATAATTAAACAAAACGGAGTAAATTCACTTGGCCAGGAAAGCACCAGTTGGAAGCCAGTTTGTTCCCTTCAGTTCAGAAGTGGGATACGTGATTTGTTTGCCTATCCAGATGTACATGCAAAGCAGCATAAACGTATAGAAAAACATCGGCGTACCAAGTTTGTAATGGGATGTGTTCCCTCGGTCTAGGTGACCAAAGATATTGCAAATTGGGATTGGTTCCCTCGGTCTACGTGGCAGATGGTTTTGAATTGGATATTAAGTGTTGGATGTGTTCCTACAGCTTAAGAAGTTTTTGCGCAGCGTTGGAATACATATATACAAAGGGCTTGTATGTATGTATGGTGAATTTCACAACTTGAAGAAATTGCATCACTAGTTGTCTCGCTTACGCACAAGCAGACATCGCAAAATTTTTACATACAAAGGGTGTGTATTACAAGAAAAGACAAGCAATGCAACGCATATCGGAATTAAAAGTGGATCAGTTGAGATTCCTTTTAAGACAAAGAGAATTGGCGACGGCAGGCTCGCGCAGTGATTTGATTCTCCGATTAGTCGAATTTGAAGGATCAGAAGAAGTTGACATGTCGCATACATCAGGAGATCAGGCAGATAAAGCAGCTATTACGCAGTTGCAAAATGATATGCAGCAGTTAAAAGATATGATGGCTCAATTAATTAATCAGCAAAGTGCTAGTACAAGCGCAGCAGCAAGTCTACAGCCAGTGGTTGGAAACACTTTGGATGCAGCGAATGAGAGTAGTCCAGTTAGCCAAATTAATACCAGCACAAGACAAGCATCGGTAAAGGAGATTGCCAAGACCTTGCCAGAATTTGATCCGAGTGACACAAACGCCATTTCAGTTGAGCAGTTTATCGAGCGTGTTAATAATGTCATCAACGCATACAATTGGGAGGACAAATTTGTATTACTCGCAATATATTCACAATTAAAAGGTCCAGCTAAAATGTGATTTGATTCGTCACCTGTTTTGCATACAACGTGGAGAGAATTCGCAAACGCATTGCGTGATGAGTTTGGAACAACACCAGATGAAGCAGAGATTCATTACGCCATGACCAAAGCTATCAGACGCTCAAAAGAAACGGTCAAAAAATATTGCTTTCGTATGGCAGCATTAGGCGTACGATATAATATTAGCGAAGCAGCAGTCATCAGATACACTCGTGCTGGATTACAACACCGTGAGCTACAGCAGAGTATCGCAGCAATTAAATTCACGACAATGAAACAAATGAGGGATACTACCGATGAGTATTTTGTAAATAGAGGAAAACTACCGAACATAAGGCATGATCCAGTTAGACGCAATGACGAGCAGAAACAGGAAAGTGAACCAAAGGAAAAGAAGCCGAAAGATTCTCTCAAGTGCTACAATTGTGGTGAGATGGGACATTTCGCAAATGTATGCAGGGCTCCCCAAAAGAATCCTCGTTGCGGACAATGTAAGAAGTTCCATAGAAATAATGAGAGCTGTAATCCACCAGAAGCAAATTTCAGACGCCTGGCTGCAGAGAATAAAGACAAGTGGTTTACAAAGAAAATATTCGTACAGTCAAAATCGTATAATGCATTTCTTGATACAGGTAGCCAAGCAAGCATTGTTCGAAAGTCAGTATCTGAAAGTATCAAGGCTGATCGGCGCAAGTGTCCTATCCAGATGAAAGGTATTTGTGGTGGTACACGCATACTGCATGAGGCTATAATTGTGGATATAACGATTGACGACATGATAACGACAGCACAAGTTTACATCGCAGAGGATGATCTACTTCAAGAAGATTTCTTGCTCGGACAGGATGTCATAGTCAAAACGCACCTCGCTCTACAGTTTGAGAATGGACAATTGAGTTTTGGAAACAATAGAGTTGTTCAAAGTCCTATTACAAAGTCAAATGAAATTTCTAAGCTTCTTCACAACGTAGAGAACGACGACGATAAAGCTGAGTTAAGCAATCTGCTAGATGCTTATGCCGATGTCTTTTCAACTGGGTTAGACGGAATCGGGAAAACAAACGTAGTAGAAGCCGAAATTAATATTGAAGAAGGCAAAGTAGTATCTCAAGCACCGTATCGTATACCAGAGCCCAAGAAAGATATTGTCAACCGAATGATAGATGAATTGCTCCAGCGTGACATAATAAGTATGTCCACATCCGAGTACGCAAGTCCTATTGTGCTCATCAAGAAGCAGAATGGAGGTGATCGCTTGTGCGTTGATTATCGCCGTCTCAACAAATGTATGAAGAAGGAAAACTTTCCAGTTCCGAACATCGAAGAGTGTCTTCAGGAAGCCAAGCAGTTCAAATATTTTTCATCATTAGATTTGAATAGCGGATATTATCAAATCGAAGTAAGCCCCGAGAGTCGAAAGTACACAGCCTTTATTACGACGGATGGATTATTTGAATTCAAGCGGATGCCTCATGACTCATGTCAGAAATTCAAAAGCGTGTTAAGAAAGGTGACATGATTCATTATATGGATGATATCTTAGTTGGTAGTCATTCATTCAACGAGATGCTCGAAAAGCTTGGACGTACCTTGGAAGTGTTGCGAAACTGTGGATTAACGCTCAATATTGATAAGTGCGAAATATATAAGCAAACTATCACGTTTCTAGGTCACCAGATACACCCCGAAGGAATAAGTCCAGGCGAAATCAAGACGAATGCCATTGCTCTATTCCCACAGCCGAATAGCGTGACGGAAGTGCGGAAGTTTCTAGGCCTCAGAGGGTATTTTCGGAAATTCGTGGCCGGATATGCTATAATTTCAGAGCCTTTGCGTATGCTATTGCGTAAAAACCAGATATTCAAATGGCAACAGGCGCAGCAAGATGCCTTTGACATTTTAAAACAAAGATTGATTGCTAAGCCAGTAGTTGCAAGTTATCGAGTAGATGCCATACACGAGGTTCACACAGACGCAAGCTCAGTTGGTTTAGCTGGCGTGCTTTTGCAGATGGAAGATGAACAGATGCAGCCAATTGCATACTTCAGTCGAGCAACATCCAAAACGGAGCGGAATTTCCACAGCTATGAGCTAGAAGCACTAGCTGTTGTTGAGTCGTTAGAGCGATTCAAGTATTATGTATGTGGAAAGAGGATCAAAGTAATCACCGATTGCCACGCATTGAAAACGTCGATGGATAAACGTGAGTTGATACCTCGTATCGCCAGATGGTGGCTCAGAATCCAGGAGTTTGATGTCGAAATAGTTCATAGATCTGGAACAAGAATGGAACATGTCGATGCTCTCAGTCGTGCTCCCTTGGAGGACGCACATGAATTGGACACAGCAAGTCTAAAGATTGGAAAGTTGATCATCGATGAAGCAGATTGGTTGTTCGCTATCCAGCTACAGGATAAAAAGATCCAAACGATAGTCGACAACATGAAATCCCAGCAGCATACCGAGAACGACGACTATGTGATTGAGCAAGGACGCTTGTACCGTAAGCACGATAACAAAAAACTATGGGTTGTACCTAAACAGCTATGATATCTCATTCTGCATGAAGCTCATGACAAAGCAGGACACATGAGCGTGGATAAAACAGTTAGCCGGATTCGTAATTTGTTTTGGTTTCCCCGTATGAGAAACTACGTCAAAAGCTACATAAAATCCTGTGTGGGTTGTGCATTAAACAAGCAACCAGGAGGACGTCAAGAAGGTCAATATCACTATGACAATATGAAGCCGATACCGTTTTCCACGATACACATCGATCATTTGGGACCCTTTCCAAGAAGTTCCAAACGTAACGAGCACATTTTTGCTATCGTCGACGCATTCACAAAATTTACAATCATTCGCGCTGTGAAGAGTACAGCTACCAAGCATGTCATCGAAATTCTACGAGAAGTAACAAGCTATCTTGGGATGCCAGCTCGAATCATCTCCGATCGTGGTACCGCATTTACCTCCAAGGACTTTGAGAAATTCTGCCGAGAGAATAATACAAAGCATATCTTAAATGCCGTTCGCACACCAAGAGCAAATGGACACGTGGAGCGCACAAATCGTATTATCCTGTCCATGTTGTTGCCAATGACAGATAACGAGAAGCGTTGGGACGAAAAGCTGCGAGACATCCAATGGAGCATTAATACCATGATAAACAAAACGACAAAATGTTCTCCGTTTCAGCTCTTGTACGGTTATGAACCACGCGATACACTACAAAATACGTTGGTCAATGTTCTGCAAGACAAAGAGGCCGATATGTTGTCAGATGCTGAGTTACAGAAACTAAGAGAAGCTGCAGCCACTAGAGTCAACGATCAACGAGCAGAAGCTAAAAGGAGATATGATGCCAAACATTCAAAACCGACTATTTACGAACCAGGTGATCTCGTTTTGGTTGAGAATGAGCCCTACAGCACAGGCACATCCCGGAAATTGGAGCCACACTATAAAGGTCCGTTTCTGATAAGCAAGGTGTTGCCACATGACCGATATCTTATCGAGGATATCCCACATGCACATCGCACTCAAAGGCACTACAAGTCAGTGTACGCTTCCGACAAGATGAAGCCGTGGTGTAAGATACCGCCAGAGGACCCTGATGAAGATGAAGACCTAGATGTTGACGAATACAATGAATCTCGCGAGGACGCTTCGAAATGTCAGGAAGCCGAATTGTAAACGTCGCATCGCGTTGGCAGGCCGCTCAACTTATTTAACATACCGATCAATGTATCGATAACAAATATGAATGTAATTGATTCTAGAATGTATCGATTAATAATGAAGAAGAACATCGCTGGTGGTGCGTAGCAGACGTACTGTTAAAGCTTCTGAGTTTATATTCTTTATATTTTAATAAATACTATAATAATTAAACAAAACGGAGTAAATTCACTTGGCCAGGAAAGCACCAGTTGGAAGCCAGTTTGTTTCCTTCAGTTGCCTCAAAAATAAAATTTGCGAAGAAATTTTAACTTTGACAAGCCATTACTAGTTTTGACAGCAAATGACAGCGAAGTGACCATATGTATTTTATAGAGTGGTCAATTCTTTATCTGGATACTAAAGCTTAAAGTGCACTTTTGTGAACTTTTCTCAAAATTTCACTTTTTAGGACATAACCTCATTTTAAAAAATTCGGATCTCTTTGAAGTGTGGCGTCAAAACAAGAAGCAAAAGAACGGAAAAGATGCAGTCTTAGAATTTTTTAATTTGCGCATATATATCTTTGTCGCAATATATCTTTAAGATGGAGGATGTGCAGGGGAAATATACAGCTATTTAAAACTAGGCATGGCAGCTGGCTGAATCAGGGTACACGCTTGAAGTTGATAAAGCCGATTACTGGGGTTAAACCAATTGGACGTCCTTCAATAGGATATGAATGCAAAGGGGTAAGGGCAAAGCGAAATCTGGCAATGAAGTTGGCAATATCCAAGAAGCACAATGTGCCATTGCTTCTTCAATCCGCAGCTTTTGCAGCACGTAAGACGGGAAGGGCTGATCTTGCACGAGTGCTAAAAATCCTAGCTATAAGACCAGAAAAAGCTAAGACTTTAAAAACATTATTGTTGCAGACAGTTATTAAGCCTAAGCGCGCCTCGGCAGACGAAGCACTAGCCTTAATATTGGATCAGAGCCTAACAAAAGAGCAATATAATGTAATAAGAGATGATTTAAGAAGTCGAAATTGCGATATTAATCCATATTATAAGGATGTTGCAGAGAATAAAAAGGAATGCAGACCACAAAACATTAACATTTCGGAAACAGTTGCCAGAGTAAGCCTACAAGATATACTCCCACACCGCTTCACGGCTGGTTGAGATGCAAAAAGGTGTCATAGAAATTGTCATGGACGGGCAGAATACAGATTTTCTATGTGCAGAGTTAATTCTTAGTTATGGTTTCGATGGAAGTACTGGTCAGGTTAACTATAATCAGGCTTATTCCGGAGAAAAGCCTATTAGAGCAGATTCGTCACTTTTTGTGACAACTGTTAATCCTCTCAGATTGATTTATCCATCAGGGCATATATTGTGGAACAATCGCACTCCACTATCGATCAGATTTTGCCGCCCATCGAAGCTCGAGTTCCTGCAGGAGACAAGTGAAGCAATTTTGAAAGAAAATTCAGATCTTCAAATTGAGATAGAGAATTTAAAATCTTGCAAAATAACACTAAGTAATGGAAAATATGTTTACGTGAAATTTAGTCTGTATCTGACAGTGATAGATGGCAAGGTCTTAAGCGTACTCACTAAAACCAAGTCCTTTCAGACATGTCCAATTTGCGGGGCGACCCCGAACGACTTTCGCAATAACGCCAACTTTAAGTGCGAAAAGTTTCTTCCAATTATGGATAGATTGAAATATGGAATAAGTCCTCTCCACAGTTGGATTAGAATGTTTGAATTTGTGCTGCATGCAGGATATAAGATAGGAGTTCAAAAATGGAAGGTGTATGAATATAATGAAAAACGTCTTGTATACACAAGAAACAAGATTATACAATCAGAATTCTGGAAGATGCTTTCTTTAAAGGTGGATGAAGCGAAACCAGGTGGATACGGCTCCACAAATACTGGAAACACAGCTCGGGGCTCGTTCCAAAACTATGAAATTTTTTCTAAAATAACTGGAATTTGTGAAGAACTAATCTTTAATCTAAGGACCATCCTAATATGTTTATCATGCCAATTCCCTCTGGACCTGGACAAGTTTGAAGCATTTTGCAATAGGACGGGCGTAATGATTGTTGAAAAGTATCCCTGGTTACCAATGACAGCAACGGTACACAAAATAATTGTTCACTCAAGGTCAATAATCGAAAACAGTGTTCTACCAGTTTGATACTTTGGAGAAGAAGCTGCAGAATCGCGAAATAAATTATATAAGTCCGATAGACTGAACCATGCTAGAAAGTGCAACAGAATAAAAAACTTTTCGGACGTATTTCACCGTGCCATGGATTCTTCAGATCCAAAAATTTCATCATTAAGTTTAAATCGACGAATACAAAAACACAAACGCATTGGTCTGCCAAATGAAGTTGTTCAGTTGTTAACAAACGAACACCAATATGCAGTGTCCACTTTACAGGATGAACAGGGTGAAAGCATTATTGAATTTCAAGATTTTTCAAACTATGAATTTTTTATCATGATGACACTTGAAAATGATATTGAAGATATTGAGTAAAATAAGGTTGGAATAATTTATCATGAAACATTTGTAAATATTACACATTCTTTTTATTGTTACAGGTGGTCCCACTTACCAAAAATATTCTTTGATTCTGGAGTGAAATATCTTTTTGCTACAATAAAGCATACAAAAATTTGTTTTTCCTAAATTCAGTTTACGACCGATATTTTCTAGAGGATCTAAAAGATATAGCAATTTTATCTTTATATTTGTTGACCAGAATGTCAGAGGGTATATATAACTCATATCTGGTCAGTTTAGCCAGGATATTTTGGAAATCAGAAAGGTTTTAATCAGAAAATCCGGTTTTCAACCGATTGTTCCTATAAAAACTATAAGATATAAACGTTTGATTTGAATAATTTTTTTACAGAATGTTCATAGCATAATAATACACCAATCCTGAAAGTTTGGTCCCGATAACGTAAAAAACAAAAAATTAGCATACGCTATAACTATTACAAGAGGCGGTGCCACGCCCATTTTTGTAGCACCAATGACAAATAATATTAAGAGTGCAATGCAAAAAACTAGACCAAAAAATCGTGTTCCGTTCTTGAGTTATTAATTAATTCCAAAAAATCCGTCAAATGCCCCATAGTGCACGGTTACCAACGAAGTGAAGTTTTTCGTTTTTCAGTGTACAGTAAACGATAAGGCAACAACAAAATACATTCGGATTAGCAACGGTAAAACAAAGCAAAAAAAATTGATTTGGTTTTGCTAGCAACGAAAGTTGACGGAAAGCAAAAAGTGAAAAATTGTTTGTGTAATTTTCAATGTACGCCAGAAGCTTACCTACATATTTGTAAGCTCACACACTTCCATATGGGCATATCCCAAAAATCGTATACCAAGCAGAAAAAAATAAAGTTGCTCGAACAATATTTTTTTTTAGTTTTAGTAATAGTATATATATTTAATTTTAGAATGATTTATTTAATTTTAATGAAGTATCGGACTATATCCAGACTGACTTTGAAAATTCCGCTTTTTCGTTAAGAATAGGGTTTTTTTTAATATTTTCAAAAAACATATAAAAATCAAACTTAGAAGCTTGATTTTTTTGGAATCATATCTTATTGAAATGAACTTTTATATAAAAATACCAAACTTTTGGTTATTTTTCAGAAAAATATTAAAATAAGTGATGTAATGTTACGCATTTTTTATGTAACGTCCGCAACGGAAAATAGGGTTTTTTTGTGTAACTGGTAAACTTTTCATTTTTTTTTCTCAAACTTTCTTTGCAACCATTTTTTATAATGTACTTTCAAAAGAAAAAAAAAATTTTTTTTAAGTGGTTTTTTAAAAAAAAAAATTGTTGCTATTTTTGTAACGTCCGCAACAGAAACCAATAGGTAAAAATTCCAAAAAAAAATGTACAGACTAAAATGAAATTATCAGTTCCAAATTTAATATGCTAATGCATTATAAATCTCCTTATTATTGTACACAATTTTTTTGGATCGGACCACTATATATTATATATCTGCCATGTTACTGATCTAGCCGATTTGCACTAAAGTTGAAGTTTTTAACCTATTGAACTGAAACTCGGGTTTTTCACATATTTTTAGTTTATAACACAAGTTGCGAAAATTTACTAGATTTGGACTAATTCTTTATATAGCTTCCATATAACCGATCTGGTCGATACATATCAACCTTTGTGGGTTTTTTGTACCTAGCAACTAATAGGTTAATTTTGACAAAACACTGCAAAATTGAAGAAAACCCACAACTATGTCAATAATTCATATTTTACAACAAAAATTCCCAAGTTTATTTGTATGAATCTTTGGGATCATAAATTTTCTGATGTGGAACACCATAACTGCTACTGAATGGGTTGTGTGGAAAACACATCACATTACAATCATATATATAAACAGTGCGAAATGCATGCCGTTCCCTACCAGAAATACATTGATCAGGTGGAAAGGAATGAAAAAATCATTGATTTATAATCACAGCTACCAAAATTTGGTTAGAAAGAAGTATATAAGCGGTATTTAGTTTGATTTTGTTAAGAAGTATTTTAATGGTTGACGCTATGATTGAGAAATATTTAATAAAACACATTCAAAATGTAGGTATTCGAAAGTACAATCAATTGGTATAATAACATAAGTGTAGTGTGTCAGGAAAAAAATGCTCATGCTCAAGGTTCCGTTGCGGACGTTACAAGCATCGAAAGTCATTTTTCTGGTTGGCAAGCATTTTCATCATTTTCAGGAAATTTTTCGTCTAAATCAAAAAAAAAATACTTAACATAAAAGATGGAGAAATATTTAAAGATAAGAAAATATAGAATATCTAATAAAAATGTTCCATTTGTTCTGTAAAAACAAGCCGATCAGTCGAGCGGGCGCGACAGTAGGATACCCTGTGCAGGTCTTGAATAAAAAGTATTTTAGGAAAAGTATTTAATTAAAGTGGAATTGCTCTGCATGTAGTCTGGCAACACCCCATGTTTCTCTCTCTTACACACAGCTGTTATCTTATTGCGCGCCAAACCATTTGTTTTTGAAATTTTAGGCAATGTTTATGTATATGGGTTTTGGTAATTCAGAAAATTTAAGTTATTTTAATACTATGAAAAAACGTGAATTTGTCAACCATACGTGTTAGCAATCGCAAATATAAATTAATAAAATAATAGTAATTATTCAGTTTGTCAGTGCTGGACAACTTTTAAACTAATGTAGGACAGTGTTGGACAACTGGCCAATTATAATGAAATAATGGCAATAAAACAAATTCCTTATTATCTCCTTTAATTAGTCGATCGCTATGAAACTTGCAGCAAATTGCTTAGCATTGTTCTACTGTCAATTTAAGCTGTGTTATCTTAACAAACATGAGTCGCTAATATTAATTTTACATTCCCGAAAGAAAGACAAGGCGAGCGATAGTGCAAAGAAGATTGCCATATGCTCTGTCGCTCTTGCCAACAACTATGAAATAATGTTAATAATAGAAATTCTTTAATATCTCCTTTATTTGGGGGTCGATCGCTATTAAACTTGCAGCAAATTGCTAGGCGTGGTTATTCTGTTAATTTAAGGAGACATGCGTGTAAAGAATCGCTAATATTAATTTACATTACAATGTATAGTTCTGAGTGTGGCTGATGGATGGCGCCACATGCCACATGACACAATGCGCCACACAGCGGCCGACAATGGAAAACATCAGATTATCATATGCTTTCTCGTTTGCGCAAATGGAATTATTATATGCTCTCTCGCTTTGGCCAAAAAATGGAATTAAAACAAATTCCTTAATATCTCCCTTATTTATGGATCGATCGCGATGAAACTTGCAGCAAATTGCTCAGCGCGAGTTATACTTCAACTATCAGTCATGTTAGGCTGAATTATCTTGGAATTTGAGGTTTTCTTCTATTTGCGTGGGCGGGGGGTAAGATATCGAAAATTGAAAATAAACTTGATCTGCGTATGGTATTAAGGAACCTACATTCCAAATTTGAAGTCTCTAGCTCTTATAGTTGCTGAGATCCACGCGTTCATACAGACGGACGGACAGACGGACAGGTGTCAATCGACTCGGCTATTAATACTGATTCAGAATATATATATACTTTATAGGGTCGGAGATGCTTCCTTCTGCCTGTTACATACATTCACACAAATTCATTATACCACTTTTCCCCATTTTCAATGGGCACAGGGTATAAAAAGGATTATAATTTACTTATTTTCTGTTTTTGAAAGGTGGAAAAAATGTAACGTCCGCAACGGCCCGTTTTTTGAATAAAAAACGATCGGAGTCACTTTTGGCCACAATGAAAACTGTTTTTTAATCTTTAAATATTTCTACAACTTTTATGTTAATCCTTTTTTTGATTTAGAAGAAAAATTCGGTAAAAATGAGGAAAATGCTTGCCAACCCCCAAAATGACTTCCGTTTTTTGTAACGTCCGCAACGGAACTTTGAGCATGAATATTTTTTTTGTGAGACACTTATGACATATTTTATTATAGCAATTGATAGTACTCGCGAATACCTACATTTTGAATGTGTTTTGTTAAATATTTCTCAATCATAGCGCCAATAGTCTCAAAAATAACGCCAAAATTTGCGTACGAATGTAACGTCCGCAACGCTCGATTAGCCCATATGCTATGTATTAGAGTTGTTCATCGTAGTTCAATTGAAGGATTTAGTTCAGTAGTTCAATTGTTGATGAACGAACTAATCTTTCATTTAGTTCAGTAGTTCGTTCAGTGACTCGAATCTCTTTAGATCGTTCAGTGACTAGAATCTCTTTAGATCGTTCAGTGACTAGAATCTCTTTAGATCGTTCAGTGACTCGAATCTCTTTAGATCGTTCAGTGACTCGAATCTCTTTAGATCGTTCAGTGACTAGAATCTTTTTATGGTCCGTTCATGATTCGAATCTAACATCGTTATAAGAGCACTGTCGGTCGTTACGTTTAAAAATAGAATTAAGTGAAAAACAATAGATTTTAACAAAATTGAAATGAAATTCATAATTTAATCAGACGATGAATGAATGGATGACTAGCCGCCAAGGAAGTCGAAACGGACGGACCAGAAACTTGTGCTGATAGAGGTATTTGCTGCGCCGCAGGTTGCTGGCGGTCAACAGACACTGTGGGGTGTTTAACTTTCAAATGTGGAGTCAAGTTACTGTGAGATCCTCCACAAACACTTATTTTGCATTTGCAATACACGCATTTGCCATGTTTGCCATCTTCTTCAACTATGTAGTGGTTCCACACTTCAGCGCGCTTCCTTTCTTCTTCGTTCTTAAAATTTCACCGTTGCGATAACCAAAGTAAATGGTAATCGAACTATAAAATTTTGATTCATTTTAACGAATGAACTATAATGGGATTCGAGTCACTGAACGAACTAAAAGGGATTCTAGTCACTGAACGAACTATAATGGGATTCGAGTCACTGAACGAACTATAATGGGATTCGAATTAGTTCAATTGATCTTAATCCGAACGATTTGATACAACTCTACTATGTATGTATGTATGTGCAATAAAAAACCAGTCGGAAAGGCTACAGTCGAAGTCGACTATGAGAGACCCTTTACTTATTCTTCAAAATGGAAATAAGAGTAACACTAAGAGTACCCCATAGCGCGCTATAACGTTAATATGCTCTTCTTCTTCCTTTGGCCCGACACTGAGTTTCAACATTTTAACATGAACTTGATCTGCTTAGCCCATAGACGAACCACCATACCAAAATTGGTGACTCTAGCTCTAATAGTCTCTGAGATCTAGGCGCTCATACGGACATGACTCGGGGTCTGCCAGACTTCCTTCGACCTGTTACGCACATTTTGACAAACTTAATAGACCCGTTTTACTTTTTTAAAGTAAAGGGTGTAAAAATTTAAGATAGAATAATAAGCACCGCCAAAAAGTATACTGTTTGTTCCAAAGCGTTTCTTCTAAAGTGTGGCTGAATTCTAATTTAAATATATGAATAGAATTCGCGTTCGAACTGTAAACAGACTGATAAGACAATTGATAAATCTCGACGCAGAACGAATCAATTCCGGGGACGGGAAAGGCGACGAAAGGCGACATGATGTTGCGACGACATTCATATTAATTCTGGATTCTAGGGTGACTGACAAACGCTAGTCAAACATCATCGTGTTTACATCGGACGAATAAGATGCGATTGTGCTACAGACAGAGGCTGGGCCTGTTGGTATTGAGTCTGTTCTTGGGACTGTTCATTTTACCCCAGATTCAGGCCAGCGCGGGACGAGTCATATACTATAATTCGCTAAACAGTAGTCAGAGCGTGGAAGTCAATAACAACAACACCAACTCTGTGGAGAAGGGCATGCTCTTGTCTGTACAACATACTCATTGTAGGCGCGGTTATATACATGATCATCGGAATCGTTGTCGCCGGGTGAGTTTCAAATTTAAATTAAATAATATTGAAGAAAGAAATATTCTTAATTGATTTGAATTGCTTTACAGGTTGTATAGCACACTGCAGACACAGGCGTTCGCTAATTTATGGTTGCATCAAGAACCTATTAACGTGCGGGCAATACAATATTTAAGGACGACTACGTCGCGGGAGTCTCAACATAAAACAACGTTTTCAATGACAAAATGATTAGAAGCTTTGAGAACATGAAAGGAATACAGTAGATCAAAATTGAGCTACTAACAACATAGATACATTAACAGTTGCAAGATATATAAATACCACCACAATATTCGAAATTGACAATGAGAAAAAATATATCAGCATATAATTAAGCACTCTGTTGTCCATTTCTAATGAGAGCAGGGTATGCAAATTGTTAATTAACGAGTATAATAAAATGGTGAATACTGAAATGTAATACGCATTAAAGGAGACGCTATAAAGTACATATATTCTTGATCAGCCTCAACAGCCGAGTCGATATAGTCATGTTTGTCTGTAGGCAATATATTTATAGATACATAAGTATTGGGACAGCAAGCATTTTCTACTTTGCATTAAGGGGTCGTATTTGGTAGCTAACCGAAATTTAGAAAGTTTTTCCTACAAAGCTCAATTAATATTTTTTAACAATAAAAAAATAAAGTAATTTTACTAACTTATTAAATAAAAAATTTCACATTTTCAAGGCACAAAAGTATTGGCACACTTAATAACTAAAATAAAATTGAAAAATATTATTTATTTAACATTTTAATATTTTGTGGGCAAGCCCTTCTTTTTTATAACAGCCTCCTGGTCGTTTTGGCGCTGATTTTCTGCCATTCATCCAGCAATACCTATGTAGCTGTTGGAAACGGTAAGTTTTCTGACCCTCTGATCCAAATGTTCCATAGGGTTTAAAGGAGATTGTGGCGGATGTGACAATAAATGTGCCGTGTTTGGTGGCCAAATTTTGAGAAGGGTTAAGTGTGCCAATACTTTTGAAGTATGTCATTTTAATTAAATTATATTATTAAATATTACTGTTTTGGAGTTGCTAAAGAAATTTAATTGAGTTTTCTAGGAAATTAACAGGCTTATACAGGAAAAATACTCTAAATGACGGTTTGCTACCTAAACCGGCCCCAAAATGGGTGCAAAGTAGAAAATGCTTGCTTGGATCACTATATCATATAGCTGGCATTGCTTTGGATGTCCATGGAATAAATTAATATATCGAACCCTTTTTGCGAAAGTAGTTTGAGCTATTGATGCAAAGTTGTTCTAAAGTTACTCACTCATCATGTTGAGATATATTATAATAATATTCAGTATAGTTATAAACATATTACGAGTTACTTTTTATCGTATGCTCTAGGCCGAATTTCTTTGAATAATTTCTGTTGACTCGATTGACAAGCCAAATAAAAAAGTTTACGAATAATATGAATAAGAATAGGCAGATTAATATATATATATGTGTCTTCTTTAACATGCTTTCAAGCTTGAACTGGTTAACGCGATTTTGAGTATTATCAAACTGTATTTTTCGCAACCCTTTATGTATTTCCACGAATTTTATCAGTTTTCCTGCTTATCGTAAGTGCCACAGTTATGAATCACATGCTCAAAACCTTGCTCGCGAAAGTATCGTATGTGCCATTAAATAGTATTATTATCTGGTATATTACGTTGGTTGGAAGCGGTGTCTCAAACCAAAATAGAAGAAACCAGAAATAACGCTTTCCTGTAAAATTTGATATTTGTAACATACGATACTTTCGCAAAAAGTAGTCGATATTTACAAAATAAACAAAAAACTATACTCAGTTACTGCAGAATTAATTTGAATAATAAAAGTTTGTGATAACATACGCGTGAATAAATACAATACAGAACAAGCCGATCAGTCGAGCGCGCGCGACAGTAGGAAACCTTGTGCAGGTTTTTAAGGAAAAGTATTTTCATTATAAATCAAACATATATCAACAAACAAATATCAACAAATGACTACGCTACATAAATTTGTTTCTTGAATGACTTCTGAGTTCAATATCCGATCGAACTGAAATTTGTAGCACACACTGAGATTTGGATATTTTCCATGTGTCCCAAATCTCAAGTCTCTAGCTTTAACATTGCTAATGTTATGGTGATTTTTCTAATTTTAAGACCAGCGGGTCTTGGTATCGAAAATTGAAAATAAACTTGATCTGCGTATGGTGTTCAGGAACCTACATTTCAAATTTGAAGTCTCTAGCTCGTATAGTTGCTGAGATCCACGCGTTCATACAGACGGACGGACGGACAGATAGACGGACAGGTGTCAATCGACTCGGCTATTGATACTGATCAAAAATATATATATACTTTATAGGGTCGGAGATGTCTCCTTCTGCCTGTTACATACATTCACACAAATTCATTATACCCTTTTTTTCTTATCTTAATGGGCAAAGGGTATAACAAGTCGGCAAAAGTATTTTGACAATAAATATAAACACTGTTTTTGTGTGTAACTTTTTGATTATTCAATGAAATTTTTTTTTATTTATTTTGGTAAATGGGTATAGCATAATAGATAAATTTAGGTACAAAACCGGATGGATAAGTTCATTGTTAATCAAAGCAAAATTATTTTGACAAAATTTTCAAATGCTATAATTTTACGAAAAAAAAAATAATTTTAACTGGACATTTATAACAAATTAATAAAATATATACTCTTCCTTAGCTTCAATCACTTTTGGCAGACGGTTTGGTACCGTCCAAGCAGTGGATATAATCTGATAGAATAGCCTTCCATAAATCTTGTACTTCCAAAATCGTTTCAGTGATGCAATATTTCACTATTGGTATAGATATATAAAAGCAATTATAAATTGTTCGGATATTCTCCAGCTTAATCAAGTACAAATTTCAGTAGCGTCAGCCATCACAGACAATCAAAGGAAAACATAAACTATTTATAGAACATATATTAAACTTAAAGTTTCTTATTTTTGACTGCTTTACACTAAAAAAGAGTTGCAGGATGAGTCAAAGATCCGAATGGTTTTACCAGGCTACATCACATTTCGGCACAGGCGACGGAACTACGGTAATATTAATGCCATTATAGGGGGTTGATATGATGATATATATTTATTTAAAAAACTGGAGTAATTTATCATTTTCGAATATTGTGGTGCTGTGTGTCTTGCAATTGTTACATTCTTTATTTTGTTAGTTGCTCAATTTTGATCTACTGCATTCCTTTCATGTTCTCAAAACTTCCAATCATGTTGTCATTGCAAACGTTGATTTATGTTGAGGCTTCCGCGACGTAGTCGTTTATAAATATTGTATTGTATTAAATTAGCGAACGCCTGTGTCTGCAGTTTGCTATACAACCTGTAAAGCAATGCAAATCAATTAAGAATATTTCTTCCTCAATATAATTTAATTTAAATTTGAAACTCACCCGACGACAACGATTTCGATGATCATGCATATAGCCGCGCCTACAATGAGTACGTGGCACAGACAAGAGCATGCCCTTCTCCAGAGAGTTGGTGCTGCTATTTTTGACTTCCACGCTCTGGCTACTGTTTAGCGAATTATAGTATATGACTCGTCCCGCGCTGGCCTGAATCTGGGGTAAAATGAACAGTCCCAAGAACAGACCCAATACCGACAGCCCCAGTCTGAGTCTGTAGCACAATCGCATCTTATTCGTCCGATGTAAACACGATGATGTTAGACTAGCGTTTGTCAGTCACTCTAGAATCCATAAATATTATAAATGTCGTCGCAACGTCAATCGTTTAATTTCTATGTTCTCGTCGCCTTTCCGTTCCCGACCCCGGAATTGATTCGGTCTACGTCGAGATTTATAAATTGTCTTATCAGTCTGTTTACAGTTCAAACGCGAATTCTATTCATATATTTAAATTGGAATTCTGCCACACTATAAACGAGACGTTTTGGAATAAATAGTATACTTTTTGGCGGTGCTTATTATTCTATCTCCAACTTTGCAAATAATTACCCTGCAGTTCTGGAGGTGGCGATTGACCATGCAGGAACTACTTACACCGCTAGTTCTTACATGGGTACTTACTTTGATAACCCTATGGTAATCGAACGTCGAACCACCGAGTACGAATGCGACAGAAAACGTAAACGAAACAAATCTGTGTATAACGCCAATGGGGCATAAGGGACAAAAAATAAAAACTTCGATTATGCTTTGTGTAGCTGTTTGTTTTTAAATTTACAAAAACAATTGTGGAAGTTGTACCGTTTGTTTTCGTTTTCCTTGCTGATCTTTTGCTATGTTTTAATGCAGCTGTGCATGTGTTTGCCGGTTTGTCACATTTTTAACATTACATTTGAAAAGATAACAGGGAACAGAACATGTGTAAAAGTGCAAGTGAATTTATTGTATATTAAAATTTGTGATTATTGAGATAATTAACCAAAAGTTACGTATCAACTTACGTAAAAATATGTATAGTGAAAGGCATTTACGAAGACTAAGGCAGCAGCAGAAAAAAAAATATTCAGACAAGTTAAATTGTGTCGCATCAAAAGAAAATGCAGTTGAAATGGACAATACAATTGATGAAAACAATGACAATGACATACGCGAGAAAACTTCAAATATAAATTACATTGACAATGATGCAAATACAATTAATAAACTTGACAACAATAATAATTTAAATGATGACGTGTGTAAAAGTGCAAGTGAATTTATTGTATATTAAAATTTGTGATTATTGAGATAATTAACCAAAAGTTACGTATCAACTTAAGTAAAAATATGTATAGTGAAAGGCATTTACGAAGACTAAGGCAGCAGCAGAAAAAAAAAATATTCAGACAAGTTAAATTGTGTCGCATCAAAAGAAAATGCAGTTGAAATGGACAATACAATTGATGAAAACAATGACAATGACATACGCGAGAAAACTTCAAATATAAATTACATTGACAATGATGCAATTACAATTAATAAACTTGACAACAATAATAATTTAAATGATGACTTAAAAATGTGGTTCCACAAGCATAAACCGACCCGCGACTGTGCAATTGATTTGATCCGCATTTTGAAAAAAAATAATTTGGATGTCGCCCCATTTTACAAATACTCTTCACCAAAAACAGCAGAAATAACACAAATCGATGGCGGTAGTTATTTACACATTGGGATTAGAAACCAACTTAATAAACATTCGACCTCTATCAATTTAAATGACCACATAATTATTGACGTAAACAGTGATGGTATTCCTCTATTCAAAAGTTCTCATGCACAACTTTGGCCTATTTTGATAAAACTGACGAATATTAAAAATTCACCGGTAGTGCCTGTAGGAATATTTTTGGGCAAATCAAAGCCGCATAGTCTTGATGAATTTCTCAACAAATTCACCTTTGAATTAAAGTATTTGCTTTATAATGGAATTCAAATAGACGAAAAGCGCACAGAAATAACGCTTAGGGCTATCGTTTGTGATGCCCCAGCTAGGGCTTACGTCAGTCGGACTCCAGGACATACATCATCGCATGGATGTTCAAAATGTTTGCAAATCGCAAACAAATAAAACGGCACTTTAGCATATAAAACAAAAAGACCAGACTTAATTACAGACGAGGATTTTAAAAAAAGAAAATATTTCGATCACCACACGAAACAATGTTTGGGAAAAATTACACCTTTTGAAACATTAAATGTTAAAATGGTAAGCGAAATTCCTCTAGACTGCATGCATTTATTCGATTTGGGCGTCATGCGTAAATTTCTTTTAAGAATAATAACTAATAAAATTTGCAATAAATTAACGACACAGAATAAGAATAACATATCCCAAAAGTGAATTGGCTTACGCAAAAATATCCTTAGAGAATTCGCAAGAAAGCCTAGACCATTTTAGCCTACAATGTAGATGGCGTTCAAGGCAAAAAATCACTAAGAGACGTCGTTAATTTTTATAAAGCCATCAGTTCAAATAATACTAGTTTTAAACACTTAATGTAATAATTAATACATATTTTTTTCTTTTTTTCAGATGCAATAAATTTGGTCGATGGGACTGGGTCAGCTGAGGGCCAACTGCGAAAAGCCCTGCAGTTACAAAAGAAACGCCACTTTAAAAACAAATGCGTGAATAAAACTCAAAACTCAGAAAATAATTAATAAAATAACTATTTCATTAAATTTAAAATTAATGGGTTTTAATTAATTATCTTTTCAGTAGCTACATAAGTAGTCCTTTTTGGGTAGCCCTGTAGCTAGTTCTATTATGGGTACCCCAATAACTAGTCCTTTTATGGGTACCCCTGTAACTAGTTCTATCACTAGTTACCGGTAAACGAAGTGGTGGCGATTGACCCTATTTGCGGACATTTCATACAAAAAAAGAATTGAAACGCATTGCTTAGGGTTAGTAAAGTAAGTAGGGGTGGTTGCCTAGTAAGTACTTATCTCACCAGCCACGAACTAGTGCCCAGTACTGGAGGGTATGATAATGATAAGTTCTATACCCACACCTTACAAATATGATATAACTATAATGAAAGTTAACGTTGGTAAGTCTGATAATGATATGTGTTGACAGAAAATACTTACTTTAATAGCTGTAGATCAGTGCTGGTCATTAGAGGTCCGCATGATTGCATCCATTTCTACTCATCAGTTCTGCACAGTAGTGTACTTTACTCAAAAATACTTCACTCATGTCTTGCTTTATAGTATATTCATGAACCGAGAAGAAGAGTGTATAACAGTTTGGTATTCTTATTGACAGTGAGTAACACTGAAAGTTGTGCTCTCTATAAGTGAATTTTTTGTGTTGTCATGATTATACACATTATACACCAAAGAAAATATTTGCATCTTGTGTAATCTGTCAGACAACTGTACAAATGAGTGTGTGAGGAGAATATGGGTTCAGTAGTTTGTAAACCGTTATCATGGCTTGTAAAGAAAACGACGCAGGTGCAATGAATTCATAAGAAATAGTAAGTTAAGTCATTTCTATATTGATGAGTATTTTAATTAACAAAAATTCAAATTATAACATTGAATGCGTTCTTAGCAGTTTTTTTTTAAATATGCTTTCGAAGCAGTCTTAATCATGCAAAAATAAAATGCAACTTAGTCGATCTGGTCTTAGCCCTGTGTTGTCATTAACGTTGAGCAATTTTTCTTTTAAGATGTTTACCATTGGAGTGACAATACATATCTGCGCTTATTTTTTTGGTTGCTTCCTCAAGGGGGCGCAGCATTGGAATGATATTATTATGCGACTTCAATTCATTTCCATTAAGCAACGATAGTTCGTCGCGGACACTTCAGAAAATATTGTTAACGTAATTTTTAAGCTCTAAAAACGCTCAACCATATAATATGTGCTATTTCATCTCGTTGCAACATCTGGAATCAAAACCTTACCTGTTCTTTAGGTGTCGCTGGCAACGCAACTCTGCTTAAAAAAAGTTACAATTTTCTTATCTTTGCAATGCATACATTTATTAAGACTCTTTGGATAGCAGATCGTGCAATTAGAATGCAAAAGGCGGTGTGTTCCTATTTCGCCCGAAAGATAGGTCAACGTATTTGAAGACATTCCTTTGTCTGACAACAGCTGTCACTACCCTGCAGTTCTGGGCACTAGTTCGTGGCTGGTGAAATAAGTACTTACTAGGCAACCACCCCTACTTATTTCACTAACCCTAAGCAATGCGTTTGTTCATTTCTTTTTTTGTATGAAATGTCCGCAAATAGGGTCAATCGCCACCACATCGATTACTGCGGAACTATTGAAATGGTTCCCCATATTAGGGTTGCTAAAAAGGGTACTTACATTGGTACCCATGGTAGGGGTACTTATGTAGGTACCCATGATATGGGTAGTTACATGGAACCCATAATATGGGTAGTTACATGGGTACCCATGATAGGGGCAGAGTAACGAACTTGTTCTGAAAGTTCCAAAACTGCTCGATGGTAGCAGAACAGTTGCAGCTAGATTTTTTGACTGAAAGTTTTATTTATTTGTTTGTTTCCGTAGATTTCCTATTTTAATGTATGCTCTTTATTATTATTATTAATTGTGCGATATGTTATGTTAGTTGTTATGTTTTGAATATTAAATGTACGACGATCGACTCAATCAATATGATGTAGTAAAGGCATTATAATTATTTCATTCAAGAAAGGGATAACTACCGCCTTACAAGTAAATTGGCTAATTCGAAAAATTTCTTCAGGTGGTGAAGTCTCCGAATCGGCAAGGCAAATAACTATGTCACAGGAGTTAAAAGACTGTGTATAAAAGTTTCCCAGGTTTGTGAATCGCCCTGCTTGGAATTCACTGTCCGAATCTTTCATAATTGAAACAATGACAATAGGAATATATCCTTCAATAAAGCAGTAATTATCAGGTTCCTTTGCGTTAATGTGCACCCTTTAAATATAATCAATTTATTACTTTTTACAGGGTCTGATCTATGCATGACGGGTGAATACTTCTCTTTATCTATTCTCCTGTGAATTTGCTCTAAAATTTTTTTTGACTTTCGGACGTAGCTTTTCAAGTGTTGTAGACAATTTTCGAAAGCATAAGCAGAGCCGTTAACTGGATGGTCCACCTGCTCCACCGTTTGTTGTACATGGAGATGGCTGTGAATATTATAGGATACAATATTTTTACCAAATATTACTGGAAAGATTTAAACAAATAGCTGCAACATGCGCTGACAGGTTCCCAAATTCCCACAGCGTAATGCAGTAACTTAAATATATAGTATTGGTCGTCAAATAATTCACTTTAAATACGAAAATTCCTGTTTATAGTAAAAATTGTTCACTCAAATGTTTAGGCTTTCTTACGAATTCTCTGTTCATTTTTTTGCGTAAGCCAATTAACTTTTGGGATATGTTATTCTCTTTCTCTTTCGTTAATTCACTATAAATCTTATTCGTAATCAATCTAAGAAGAAATTTACGCATGACTCCCAAATCGAATACATACATACAGTCTAGAGAAATTTTGGTGACCATTTTTAAATTTAACGTTTCAAATGGTGTCATTTTTGTCAAATATTGTTTTTTGTGGTGATCGGAATATTGTCTATTTTTGAAGTCCTCGTCTGTAATTAAGTCTTCACTTTCTGTTTTATATGACAAAGTGTCATTTACTTTTCTGGCGGTTTGCAAACATTTTGAACATCCATGCGATGATTCATGTCCTGGAGTCCCACTGACGATCACAAACGATAGCCCTAAGCGTTATTCTATACGCTTTTCGTCTATATAAATTCCGTATTGAAGAAAATGCTTCAATTCACAACTGAATTGGCTGAGAAGTTCATCAAGACTATGCGGCTTTGATTTTAACAAAAATATTCCAACAGGCACTACCGGTGAATTTTGAATATTTGTAAATTTTTATCAAAATGGGGCAAAGCTGTGCATTAGAACTTTTGAACAGAAGAATATCATATATGTTTACGTCAATAATTATGTTGTCATTAAAATTTATTGAGGTCAAAAGTTTTTATAGCCTGTGCCCATTAAAAATGGGCAAAAAAGGCTATAATGAAATTGTGTGAATGTATGTAACAGGCAGAAGGAAGCATCTCCGACCCTATAAAGTATATATATTCTTGATCAGTATCAATAGCCGAGTCAATTTACACCTGTCCGTCTGTCTGTCTGTCTGTCTGTCCGTCTGTATGAACGCGTGGATCTCAGCAACTATAAGAGCTAGAGACTTTGAATTTGGAATGTAGGTTTCTGAATACCATACGCAGATCAAGTTTATTTACAATTTTCGATATCAAGTCCCGTTGGTTTTAAAATGAGAAAAATCACCATAACATAAGCAATGTTAGAGGTAGAGACTTGAGATTTCGCACACATGATAAAAAGCTTGGACTTAATGTGTCCTGCAAATTTCATCGCGATGCCCCGCCCCCTTCGCACATAACTCGGAAAAGCTGATAACAAGAGCAGTTTTATAGCTAGAGACTTGAGATTTGGCACACATGGTAAGTATCCAACTCTCAATGTGTGCTACAAATTTCAGTACGATCGGATATTGAACTAAGAAGTTATTCAAGAAACAAATTTATGCAGCGCAGCAGATGGGTTGCAGCGCAGTAGCAGCGCAGTCGCTGCGCCGAGCAAACGATATAATGAACGAAAAGACGCGTTTGTTCATGTATTTTTGATATGCATTTATTTTGCTGTGGCGCTAAACATAAACAATTAACAGTCGCAGTCCAGTGTTGCCAGACTATCGCAAGATACCTACTCTCGATGCAAGCATAATCGACTTCAAGCGATATATTTAAATCCCATTATAATGAAAATACATTTCTTTGAAGACCTGCACAGGGTATCCGTTCGACTGATCGGCTTGTTTAAGTTGATTTCTAATGCCAATGTGTAAATAACTACCGCCATCGATTTTTGGTCTGCTTTTTGGGCGAAGAGTATTTGTAAAATGGGGAGACATCTAAATTATTTTTTTTTTAATACGAATTAAGGCATTTGCGCAGTCACGGGTCGACCTATGCTTTTGGAACCACATTTTTAAGTCGTCGTTTAAATTATTATTTCTGTTGTCAATTTCATTATTTGTATCACTGTCAATATAATTTACATTTATTGTTTTCTTAACCATGTCATTGTCATAGTTTTCATAAACTATGTTTTCTATTTCAAGCTCATTTTCTTCTGCCGCGACACAATTCAACTTGTCTACATATATATACATATTTTTTATAGCCTGTGCCCATTAAAAATGGGCAAAAAAGGCTATAATGAATTTGTGTGAATTTGTGTCCGTCTGTATGAACGCGTCGATCTCAGCAACTATAAGAGCTAGAGACTTCAAATTTGGAATGTAGGTTCCTGAATACCATACGCAGATCAAGTTTATTTTCAATTTTCGATATCGAGTCCCGTTGGTTTTAAAATTAGAAAATTCACCATAACATAAGAAATGTCTAAGCTAGAGACTTAAGATTTGGCACACATGATAAAAAGCTTGGGTTTAATGTGTCCTGAAAATTTCATCGCGATGCCACGCCCCCTTCGCCCATAACTCGGCAAGGCTGATAACAAGAGCAGTTTTATAGCTAGAGACTTGAGATTTGGCACACATAATAAGTATCCTACTCTCAATGTGTGCTACAAATTTCAGTACGATCGGATATTGAACTCAGAAATTATTCAAGAAACAAATTTATGCAGCGCAGCAGATGCGTCGCAGCGCAGTAGCAGCGCAGTCGCTGCGCCGCGCCGACGATATAATGAACGAAAAGACGCGTTTGTTCATGTATGTTTGATATGCCTTTCGTCTGCTGTGGCGCTAAACATAAACAATCAACAGCCGCAGTCCAGTAGAGTTGTATCAAATCGTTCGGATTAAGATCAATTGAACTAACTAATAGTGATCGAACGAACTAAATCCCTGATTGTAGGTCATTTAGTTCAGTGATTCGAATCCCATTATAGTTCGTTCAGTGACTCGAATCCCATTACAGTTCGTTCAGTGACTAGAATCAATTTTAGTTCGTTCAGTGACTCGAATCCCAATATAGTTCGTTCGTTAAAATGAATCAAAATTTTATAGTTCGATTACCATTCACTTTGGTTATCGCAACGGTGAAATTTTAAAAATGTTTGTCTGCTTAAATATGTCTTTGAAAAGGAAGCGCGCTGAAGTGTGAAACCACTATATAGTTGAAGAAGATGGCAAACATGGCAAATGCGTGTATTGCAAATGCAAAATAAGTATCTGTGGAGGATCTCACAGTAACTTGACTCGACATTTGAAAGCTAAACACCCCACAGTGTCTGTTGACCGCCAGCAACCTGCGGCGCAGCAAATACCTCTATCAACACAAGCTTCTGGTCCGTCCGTTTCGACTTCCTTGGCGGCTAGTCGAATAACTTCTGAGCAATCATCCATTCATTCATCGTCTGGTAGATAATACAAAATAGATCATTTTTTTGTTTTCGCAATTCTAGTCACTGAACGATCTAAAGAGATTCGAGTCACTGAACGATCTAAAGAGATTCGAGTCACTGAACGATCTAAAGAGATTCTAGTCACTGAACGATCTAAAGAGATTCGAGTCACTGAACGAACTACTGAACTATATGAAAGATTAGTTCGTTCATCAAAAATTGAACTACTGAACTAAATCCTTCAATTGAACTACGATGAACAACTCTACAGTCCAGTGCTGCCAGACTATCGCAAGCTACCTACTCTCGATGCAAGCAAAATCGACTTCAAGCGATATATTTTAATCCCATTATAATGAAAATACTTTTCTTTGAAGACCTGCACAGGGTATCCTACTGTCGCGCCCGCTCGACTGATCGGCTTGTTTTCTGTTGATGCTTTAACCTTTTTAAATGCCTTTCGCTATACACACTATTATGTTTATAAGTGGTCGATTGTCGTATCTTATTGTTTGTTATTATACCCTGTGGGAGCTATATTAAAATTGTTAAAAGTATGTAACGGGCGGAAGTAAGCATGGCCGACCCCATAAAGTATATATATTCTTGATCAGCATCAATAGCTGAGTCGATATAGCCATGTCTGTCTGTCCGTCGGTCTGTCGGTCCGTCCGTATGAACGAAATGATCTCAGAAATGGTAAGAGCCAGAAGCTTGAACTTGGTGTCCCAGCAATGGTAATTTTTGCAGGCAGATCAAGTTTATCTTTTTTTTTGGATGTCACGCCCTCTTTGCCCACAAATTAAGTAAAAGTAAAAGTATAAAACAAGCAGTTTTGTAGCTCAAAACCCTCATAACAAGAGCAATATAACAGCTAAAGACTTCACATTTAGCACACATGATAAATATTTTGTGGTCAATGTGTCCAGAAAATGTTATCACGATGCCACGCCCCCCTCGCTTACAAAACGGAAAAGCTTATAACAAGAGCAATATTACAGTTAGAGACTTCAGATTTAGCACACATGATGAATATTTTGTGATTGATATGTCCAGAAAATTGTATCACGATGCCACTCCTCCTTCGCCCACAAAAATTAAAAAACGAATTACTAGAGAATTTCATCTGGAGTGAATTTGAGCGGGTTCCTGTAAACTCACAGGGTATATTACGGTCGGGGTCCCGACTGTTCGGCTTGTTTTATTTGTCAAAGTCACTTTGGTTTTAATTTTACTGCCACTATTTTATTGCACTCGTTCTGCTGCACTCCTCTCAACTCCAATGCTGTCAGAAAATTGGCAAACTGGCAAACACATGCAGCTGCGTTCGAGCATTGCGAAAGAGCGGCAAGCAAAACCAAAACAAACGGTAAATAGTTTTTGTAAATTTAGGAACAAACAGCGACAGAAAGCGTAATCGAAGTTTTGATTTTTATGTCACCTATGCCCTATTCGCGGAATAACAAAAACAAATGTGATGCTAGTACCGTTACGTTTCGTTTAAGCTGTCTTCAGACGGTCCCTTTTTGAGTGCCACATTTTTAGATCGACGAAAAAAGTTGGCATTCACAATATTTGCATTGGTTGCCAAACAAAAAACCATCGTTTTTTTGACCCTTTACTTTAAAAAAGTTAAAGGGGTCTATTAAGTTTGCCAAAAAAAAAATGTGCGTAACAGGTCGAAGGAAGTCTGGCAGACCCCATAAAGTACATATATTCATGATCAGCATCAACAGCCGAGTCATGCCCGTCTGTCTGTATGAGCGCCTAAAACTCAGAGACTATAAGAGCTAGAGTCACCAAATTTGGGGACAATACTGCTAAGGGCTGCATAAAGGTCAAGTTTGTTTTAGAATTTTGCCACGCCCCCTTCCGCCACCAACCCGAATAACAAGAGTAATTTAAAAGATAAAAGTTTTAAATTCAGCATACATAAAATTAACTTTCCTTCCGATGACTATGGCTTCGAGACCTACCAGAGGCACACTTTTTTTCTGTTTTTTTTTATTATAATTTAAATTTATAAGTACAGTAATAAAATGAAATAAAACAATAATTTTATTTTTATAAACAAATTTACCATAAATGCCAATGTATTCTATTTAATAAAGTATGTATGCATAACATACATGTATATTAACATAACATTTGTATGTTCAGATTAACATTTGTATGTTAATGATTCAAGTGCAACATAAACGATTATATTTACTTAATCGTAAGCTAATCTGAGCAGCGTAAAATTTATTTAGGTTTATATATACATACGTCTCCAAGTTTGTTACTGTTATTTCACTTTTGAAGAATAAGTAAGAAATTAAAATTTCCTGTGTTCCCACGAGAGCGATGGCTTTTTAAAAAAAAAGTGGCACTCAAAAAGGGACCGTCTGAAAACAGCTTTATACTTTCTGTCGCTTTCGTGCGCATTTTACTCGGTGGCTCGGCGTTCGCTTACCATAGGGTCACTCAAGTAATTACCCAAGTAGGAAACAGTCCGTTGGTGTTTCGGCGTTTGCTTACCATAGGGTCACTCTAGTAAGTACCCATGTGGGAAGTAGCGGGGTGGGTAGTTCCACCATGGCCAATCGCCACATCCAGAACTGCAGAACTGCACTGCTATTCAATGTTGTCTGACCACGGCTGTCACTAACTGCTTTTCAATGTGCCAGTCTGTGCAGCAACTGTCCAGGATTTCTTTAAGGTATTCTGATGTGTGGCGCACGCTTAGCTGCAAAACTCCTATGAAAAAGCAGCCGTTTCATGCTCAAGCTAAAACATTTGCAATAATGCCCAAGTAACTCCGCTTTGACATCTGGTTGCTCCATACATCCATTGTTAGTGTCAGCGTTTTCTCATCTAGCAATGTGCTCGACTTTTCCTTCATTTCCTTCTATTTCCCATCGTTTTTGTAATTATATACCGCGAGAGTTTTATTGTAACGAGGTGCAACCTTATTCATTAAATACACAAAACCTGGATGTTCTACGATGGAAAATGGTTGCACATTTTTTATAATTATGTATATATTGAGGCTCCGTTGATTTTTTTGCATTTGTGCCTTCGGTCGTAAACTCTGTATATTTTGGAAGCTTTTGATAATGGAAACTTGCCATTGCGCCGCAATGCTATTTGCTGCTGCTTGATCGGGATTAGGTACCACGTCGACATTTCCCCTTTTTATTTTATGGTGGTCTATTATATTTGTTGTGTTTCCCGCAGTCCTAACGGTTTTAACACAAATGTTGCATTGTGCGCTAAGTGATAAATTTTCCTGAAATGCGTCCAACACATGCTTGTCTTTGTTGTTATTCTGGAATAAATACATTTGTAATAGCAATAATTACAAGCAAAAATAGTTTTTGTTTTACATCACTACTTCTACAAAAAGTAGTCCATTGACAACGAAATTTATTTTTTTTTAAAAAATTATGCTTGTGGCGCTCTTCTACCCATTTCCCCAATCCCTTGTACAGTCACCGATTCCGTTCGCTAATTCCTCTACTTCTCGATCCTCCTTTTCAACGAAATTCAAACTTCGCAAAATATTGAAATGCTTAGATATTTTTCATGACATTGTTTTTAAATTGGGATAATTTTGATAAATCTATTAGATTCTGAAGAGGACAGATCACAGAAAAGTAATGTTATTTATAATTTTTGCGACCTTTGCTAGGTGATATATGTAACAGACAATCTTGAAGTGATCTAAATCGACTTTTACGCACAACAATTGTACGCTCTAGTACATTCCGAGCTGACGCATGCCGAAGATTAAATCCATGTTGCACTGTGGCCGCTAAGGGACTCCTATACGGAGTTAGCATGTAGGGCTCAAAGGGGTATCCCGAATTTGGCAGTAGCCAATTGCAATGGCAGTCACTGTTATATTTTTGTTGAAAAAAATCTGTAGCCTCGCTCAGGTTCCATGCGAATGAGTCATGTAATGCTCAAGGCATTGTAGCATCCATAAAGAGGACACGAAGATCTTAATCGCTTATCTATAGAATCCGAGTATTAATATAACAATATTTTGAATTCTATATATCTCTAACAACTATACAGGACAGCTTCTCACACAAATTTCTAGGAGGATACGTTTAAAGCACAGGCCAGTTAAACAACTTGCTTAACTACTTACAATCATGGCATTAATACTAAAATATCCCTTTTGGTTTAAATACTGTTGTTCTGCGTCGGACGGCTTCATTAATTTGACATGAGTTCCGTCAATACACCTTATGACCCCTGGTATTCTAAATTTATCAAAGAAGTGACCCATCGACTTGTATATTCTAACCGCGCTCTGATTTAATTTGATGAAGCGGGGACAATGTTTAGTCCACAAGATTTTGTCTGCCGAGAAACCGTCACATCCTTGTCCTTGCCAATTTCTTTTTGAAAGCAACCGACACCGAAGTAGCGTAATACAATCACCAGCTACAGGATTGGTGAAATTGACGAAGATGGCATGTCTTCTTTAACTAAATAAAAAATCTTTAGAAATGTGATCTTATGGACGCGATAGTTATAACGAAATCTGTTCTAAGTATCTGGCGCTCGATCTTTTCTTTCTCAAACTGTTCTTTGCGCAAATGAAAAATGGCCAGCAATCTAGCGAGAGGCATTTTTAAATATGCTATTAAAACTTCAGCGCTTCACAAATGTAAACACATACAATTGGCATTCACAAGCAATTGAACAAGTGACAAGAACACATGGTTGTCACGCAACTTAAATTTTTTGAAACAAGTATAAAAATAGGAAATAAATTTCAGAACACTTTCTTTGCAAACAACAGCAACTCTTTGCTGTTCTCGTTTGTCACGTTAACTCCGACTAAATACTCCGAAAAATGAAATATGCTAAAGTTCTGCGTCAACTTCGGTTTGGTTCGAGAGATTTGCAAACCAGCTCGGCCCAAAATCTCTAGAGATTTCTGTGGCACCCCTGATAGTGTCCAGAATATTTCAACGCGATGCCATGCCCCCTTCGCCCACATTTAGAAAAAATCGAATTACAAGAGAATTAGATTGGGAGTGAATTTGAGCGGGGCCCTGTAGAGCCACAGGGTATATAACGGTCGGGGTCCGACTATTCGGCTTGTTTGTCACACAATCGCAATTGTCAAATTTTATGGTCTGTCTCGCAATACTACTTTTGATCCACGTGTTAATTTTATTGTGAAATATCTCATTTGTGCACTTTCCGAGAAAGTATTCGAGCTAACACTTTTTTTGCGGTAAGCAAAATTTAAAATTTCTGATATATGCGAATTTGTTGTGTGAGACATTGTCAGGCTGAGAGAAGAAACGAAGTTTCTTGAGTCAAAAATTGCATGGTGGCGTCAATCCGTAGTGGACTGGAAGGGCTTCTTCAGAGGAATATACAACCCACATTATGGAAGGTTGAAAGAGCATTACGTTGAATATTTGGCACGGTTTCAGTTTCACAAAAATGTTATTAAAATTTTGTATATTTTCATGGCTATTGGGCGGCTTTACGATCCATTTAAAGAGTTCATAATCAACGAAGAAGTGCATTTCGAAGTAAGTGAATATAATAATGCGTTACAGACAAAACATTTTTGAAAAAAAAAATCGTATTTAAAAAGGAACCATTGAGGACCCCCAAGAAATTTTAGCATGACAGTTCATGATAATTGACGGTTCATCAAGGATATATTTTTTTGGGAAATTTCGGCGATGGGTAACGTATACTAAACAATTACCTAACAGTCAAATTACAGTGTTTGTGTGTATTTAAATGCGTATGTTCTTCAGGATGATTAAAGTAGTGAAGTATGATTGTGTAAAATCAGAGTTCCTCGTTGGAGCGCTCAAATTATGCGCCACACATTAGGCAATACGCAGCTACTACCAAATCCAAATTATTCAATAAAGAATTTGAACTCTCTGCCAAACGAGGAGGAAACAAGGTGTGGGAAAATAAAAGCGGTACTGCTAATGAATGATGCAGAGGCGCGTAGCACATGCAAAAACGTTAATAAAATAGAAAAAATCACATCAAATTCAGTTGAGCACAAATGCTAAGTTATAGAAAGTTCTCGCAAGAGTAGCCATCCTGACGTGGACGCTGATACATAATCGAAGAAAAAATGCACCAAGTTGGTGACCGAATAGAACGTAAAAAAATCCTTCAGTGTCATAAAGGACTGCGGACTAAAAACTTGGCTCAATTTTGTATTTCTGTTTCCTCAAATTTGGGCCAAAATATGATCATTGATTCGTTATAACCACATCCTAATAGTGCCTCAATCAAATTGACTCCCTATGTAATTATCTTGTAATTCGCTTTTGATGAAATTTTCTGAACATATCGAATCCAAAATAATCATCATCAGTGCCAAATCTCAGGTCTCTAGCTTTAAAATTGCTTAAGTTATTAACTTTTCCTTGTTTTGTGGGCGAAGGGTGCGTGGCATAAAAAATATAAACTTGATCTCTCTGCAAAAGTTACCAGTGTTGGGAGACCAAGTTGAAACTTCTAGCTCTTACCTCTAAGATTCTTTTGTTCACACGGACGGACAGACGGACCGATGGACATGGCTATATCGACTCGGCTATTGATGCTGATCAAGAATATGTATATATACTTTTTGAGGTCGGGCACGCTTCCTTCTGCCCGTGGGGTATATTACCCCAATGGGTATAAAAAGAGATAATACAGTTGAAAACATTTGATCGAAAAAGAAACGAAATGGAAATCATTTTACAGGACTTTGGGTGCGACTTGTTGATGGATGCCCCAATAATTGTGAATGACCGAGAAGCTAATATGAAAGCTGCATTCAGCAGACTTAGCACACGGAGTGAAAAAATCATGTATTTTGTACTTAAATCGCTACATTTCATACTTGATTTCTCAAGAATATCGATCTTAATTCAAGTACGATACCTTCAGTCCGAAAATGTAAGTATTTGAGTATTTTCAAACTTAAAAGTCAGCGTTCATGAAGTACGTAAATTCATTATTGATTTAAGTACATAACAAACTTGTTCTGAGTCAAGATTGTGTAAACTTAGTTTGCTAGTGTAAAATGTACTTGAAATAACACCTCACGCAAGTGATGTTAAACTATCGATGGCACTATCGATAGTATCATACGATGTAAGTTTTGAATTGTGAGTTTGTTTGTCAGCAGGTAAAGATAAAGAAAGGAATCCCAAAATTTGTGAAACTCAATTTTAGTTGACTTATTGTCAATCTTTGCGAGGAGATTACATCAAGCAGTGCCAATAAATTGAAGCGGGGTTTTGAAGTCTGGGAGTATTTTGATAGAAATCAAGCCAAGACATACGCAAAGTGCCGCACATGTGTAAAGAGCTATAAAACAGAGGAATATACCCAATCTTCCTTCCATCCTGTACAGAAACGTACCTTGGATGCATTTTATACAAGCTCTGATTCATATGATATCAATTCTGTGCGAAAGGCCGCACTTTACTTAGCTGTTACTAGAATGATTGCCTTAGATATTCAGCCGATTCGTATTATAGAAGATAAAGGTTTCCGTTATAATATAGTTCCAATATAGTTCGTTCAGTGACTTGAATCCCATTATAGTTCGATCGTTAAAACTAATCAAAATTTTATAGTTCGATTACCATTCACTTTGGTTATCGCAACGGTGACATTTTAAAAACGTTTGTCTGCTTAAATATGTCTTTGAAAAGGAAGCGCGCTGAAGTGTGAAACCACTATATAGTTGAAGAAGATGGCAAACATGGCAAATGCGTGTATTGCAAATGCAAAATAAGTATCTGTGGAGGATCTCACAGTAACTTGACTCGACATGTGAAAGCTAAACACCCCTCGTTTTAACATTCGCCCATCCCTGGCTTATAAAGTAAACAACATCCAGCAAAGATATTGTTTTTAAAAATGCAATTGTGGTTTTTCCACAATTTACAGCAATCAATTGTTGTTTTACCAAAATACGTCTATACTCCAGTTTAAATGAGTGAATAATGCCTTGGTCTAGCGGTTGCAGTAGAGCCGTTGTATTTGCTGGCAAAAAGCAAAAGTTAATGTGGTCGCAGCTTTTTACGGCAGAATGACTTGTTGCATTATTGATAAAGAGCAATGTCTTTCGATTTTGCGTTTTCATTTCAGCATTAACTTGCGTGATTATTTGTTTAAAAAGCTCGCTAGTCATCCATGCCTTTTTATTGGCATAATACGGCAGTGGCAAATTGACATTTTTAAAACATCTGGGGGACTTTGACCTGCCGATTAGAAACGCTTTTTTGTAACTTCCAGTCGCATTGCAGATAAACAAAATTGTTATTCTAATTTTTTGCGATTTATTGCCACTTCTCTGGTTTCCACAAGTGTAAAATGTTGCAGTTGGCATTGCTTTATAAAATAGGCCAGTTTCGTCAGCGATAAAAATATTCTCCAGATTGTAGTCTTTAATCAATCCTGGTAAAATGTCTTGTTGATAATGATTCGCCGACACAGAATCATTCGCAGCAGTTTCACCATGAATTTTTCCATATTTTATGTTGTGACGCTTACGCCAGCGCCAAAGCAAGTTGGCATCTGGTTCATAGTCGTCGTTGAACCTTAGACAAAACTCTTTAGCCTTAGCTAAAATTACATGCCGATCAAGAATTATGTTGTTCGTTTCCTGTTGCTCAAACCATTTGTACAACGCTTCTTCCACTAAGTCATGTTCGCCTTTTCGTTGGCGCTTTCGCTTTATATCAGACCCGGCTGCAGTCTTTTCAATTTCGGCTTGTTGTTTAATGATGCGGTTTATTGTAAGCCTATCGCATTTGTATTTAGCACATAGTTCCTTTTTGTTGACTTTATTTTTAACAGCTGCTATAATTTGCAGCTTTTCTTTGATTGTTAAACCTTTAACGCGCTTCGATTTGAGCATCTTTTACCATTGAAATTGTATGTGTAGAGAGAAAGTCACGATCAAAACAACAAGGAAAAAACGGACATGCGCAGAAATTCAAATTGCACGAGTTGCCATACTGCATACAAATTATTTAAGAAAATTTGCTTATGTCTCAATAGATGGCGCAGCAAACTTACATGATTTTCATAAAAAACCATACATAAATACTGCCGATATGAGGCGCTTAAGTGCAAAAGGCTGCTAAGTTGGATGCACCAAACGTAATTATTTGCATACAAAAGAGATCATGATGCAGAAATATTAAAATATCAGGCAGCTATCTTGACGATGCAGCTAAGTATCGAGGCAGCTAAGCAAATTATACTGTATTCATTATAATGGGATCAGTGTTGCCAACTCTTTGTGTCATAAAAAAGCTAAACTCTCCTTTGAAAAAGCTAGTAATAGCCAGAAAATTTAGTTGATAGCTAAAAAAACGCTAGAGTTGTGAAACGATATTTTTATTGATTTTATCTAGTATTTTTGAAAACTTCTCAAGTTCGTCAAACATACATATCGTCTGCTGCAGCTGAACTTATGTAGGTCTGATTGGTCCTTATCTTTTTAAAGCTTACTGCTGGCACCTCATAATTATGACAGCATTTATTTTTCCGGCGTAGTTCGCATCTACAAATATTAAATAATATGTTATTAATATTACAGAATTTGAAATGAACACTTAAAATACCTTATATGTAAAATTTAGTTTATTGTTCAAAGACCATTCTATTTCTAAGTTTAGTTTTGACATTGTTCATTTGACTAAATACTCTTTCCACCTCTGCGTTCGACCATGGCAGCGATAAAAGGCTTAGCGCAAAAGATTCCAGTGCCGAAAATCTTTTATTTCCTGCTGCATCCACATAGTTGGACACTTCGGCCCAAAAGCTTGTGGCATCCTCCAAATTGGACCACTTAATAATGTGGACGTTTGAGTATTGGCACAGAATCTCTTCAATATTTGTTGATTCCACCTTAAAGTGCTCAAGGATGTGCACAATTTCCGCCTTCTTGGCACATAATATTTTGCCGACGGAGAACAAATCACTTTGCTGGAGGGTTTCAAAATTGTCAGGCAATCTGAAAGAATTTAGAATTTAATAAAAAATAATTACAATTACTTCATAATCATGTACCTCTCTTTGAGCTCATTAATTAATGCTACTATAAAGTTGGAACATTTCAAGCGAATTTCTGCCTCAATATCGTTCGAGATGTTTTCCTTATATTCTTTGGGCTTTGTGTCGAATGCAAGTCCGCGCGACATATCTCCGCTGATCTAAAGACGACATTCTCCTTGAATTTGTTCAAATACTTTTGACCACCTTTGTATACAGAGGTGGTCAAAAGTATTTACACAACGTGCATTTTTTTTAGCTCTCAACTTTGATTGCCTATTGCTGCTGCTTATGAACTCAGATACTGAAATAACGCTTATTGTCGTGTTTCTACATCTATGCAGAAGCAAATGAAAGAAAAACTAAAATTATAACTGTTCATGGGCTAAAAATAGATCCACTGAACTGATGCTTATCAGTTGTCAAAAGTATTTACACACGGTTTCTTTGCATCAAAAGTATTTACACACAACTGAATTTCATTTATTTAAGTTTAATATTTAATGTTAACAAAAGATTTTCTTAATTATATGAAAAAACATAACAAATATTTAGTTATACCCCCTTTGGCATCAATGACAGCTTGCAGTCTTTCGGGTATAGATCTTCCCAAAGTTTGTGCAAATTCTATAGTCAATTTAGACCAAATGTTTGCAATTTCAGCAATGGTTCCTTCGCGTTTTCGACCTTTATCAATGGTCCTCTGGTTTTTAACAAAAGTCCAAACGTTTTCAATGATGTTAAGATCGGGACTTTGTGGAGGCCAGGGAAGAACCGCTTGATTTAGGTCATTCAAAAATTGTGTTGGTAGCATACCCTTATGACATGGAGCGTTGTCATGCTGTAGAATCCAGTCATATGTTGAAAACAGTCTGTTTCCTGATGTGAAAGCATGGTCATTTAGAATATGGAGGTATCCGTTTTGGTTTAATGTCCCTTCTATCGGTTCCAAGTCTCCGAATCCATAGTAGGAAAGGCATCCCCAGAACATCACTGTGCCACCACCTATTGATTGGCTGGGCTGCCAAATGCTTTTGTTTTTTTTTAAGTGCATAAAATGCTTGCTATAAGACCCCTGAAACTGAAATGCAGCCTCATCTGTCCATAAAATATTAAACCAGAAGTCAAGAGGCTTCTTAAGGTATTCCAACGCAAATTCGAGACGTTTTGCCTGGTTGATTGGTGTGATGTCAATCACTTTATGGACAACATAGGTTGTATAATCAGCTTCCTTTAGCCTGCGACGTACTGTAGAATCACTAATTTTTTTGCCAATTATTTTTTCTGAGTCTGTGGCAATTTTAACAGGACTGCACTTGGATTAACTGCTAGAATCCCTAGTATGTGCCTGCATTGTCTTGGGTCAAATACAGGTTTTCGTCCTGATTTTTTTAAATTTTGTAAACTTTCTACTGTGTCATTCTTTTTTACCAAATTATACACCGTTTTTCGTGAAATGTTATACAATTCAGATATTTCGACTGCAGAGGTACCGGTTTTAAACCTAATTACAATTTCAGCCCGGCGCTCAACGGTTAACTCCTTTGTTTTTTGGCATTTTTGAAATAAACTGTAATTGTTAAATGATTAAATTATATTATCTGCTAATTAATTACGATAACTATAATAAACGAACCGGCACTTGTCACTGCAAACCAAATACTAATGACAAACTTGCGTTGTGTAAATACTTATGATGCAAAGAAAACGTGTGTAAATACTTTTGACAACTGATAAGCATCAGTTCAGTGGATCTATTTTTAGCCCAGGAACAGTTATAATTTCTAATTTTTCTTTCATTTGCTTCTGCATAGATGTAGAAACACGACAATAACCGTTATTTTAGTATCTGAGTTCATAAGCAGCAGCAATAAGCAATCAAAGTTGAAAGCTAAAAAAAATGCACGTTGTGTAAATACTTTTGACCACCTCTGTATTTGTGTGTATGTATGTATTGTAATACTGCGCAGCCAGATTACTGTTGTTGTTTTGCTGTACGCAACAGTGCTGCCACTTTAGCAATTTACTTGCTAGATCTGGGAATTTTTAAAAAAATTTGCAACTTTTTTTTAAAATGATATTATGTGTACCAAAATTAAATGCTCCAGTTTTAAAATTGACCATTGTATGGGATTTAAATTTTTTTTGTATATGTAACTTCCGATTTTATTATCCGATCGCTATGAAATTCTCGAAATACATTAGGATCCTGATGCTCGCCCTGTGTGCCAAAATTCAAAATTTTTCGCTTTATGGGACTTTAAAAATTATGTTTTCGATTCTTGGGGGCGGAAAGGGGCGTTGCAAAATTCTAAAATAAACTTAACCTTCTCGGGGGCCGCAGGAGTATTGCCACCAAATTTGATGACCCAGCTCTTATAGTCTCTGAGATCTAGGTGTTCATACAGCAGGACAGACGGACAAACGGACGGATGGACAGACGGACATGGCTATATCGACTCGACTAGTGATGCTGATCAAGAATATACATACTTTATGGGGTCTGCTGGACTTCCATCAACCTGTTACGCACATTTTGACAAACTTAATAGACCCTTTTTTACTTTTTTTTTTAAAATAAAGGGTCATAAAATAAGTTGCCTTTCGTTCGGAAGTCAACAAAGACGGATGAACAGGAAGCGGCACTATGCCTATAGCTTTAACATTGCTTATGTTATGGTGACTTTTCTAATTTTAAAACCAACGGGACTTGGTATAGAAAATTGAAAATAAACTTGATCTGCGTATGGTATTCAGAAACCTACCAAAAACTTGCTATTCACGAATACATTGAATATAGCTAATTTGGTAGGAATTGGAACAGACAACGCTATCGTTATGACTTGCTCAAAAAAGAGTGCATACACGGAGTTCAAAAAGTCAGTTCCCTCTCTGAAACTTCTTAAATGTGTATGCCATTCAATTCAGCTAGCCGTTACAAAATCTTTCACAAAAGTGTATACAGGTATACATACAAATATATGTATTAACAAAAAATAATCCGAATTGTGATTGTCTATTACTAATGTATTAACGATTTATAGATATGGTAGAGCTTACAGTTATTGTGGGTGTGTAAAAGTTATATGTTTATGTTCTAAGATTTTCTAAGTTTAAACTAATCGTTCTTTCATTTATTGCATTAGAATCCTTTGAAAATACCGAGAGTATGTGACACAAGATAGTTGTCCATAGAGGATGCATTTTTCCGTATCGTGGATCAGTGGACAGAGTTGAAGCTCCATTTCGAATTAGCAGCTACTTCGAAAAAGTTTCACAAGGCACATATTCTCAACGGACTATATAAAGATGAGATAAATTATCTTTATTTGGTGTTTTTGAGGCCCATATTAAAGGACATGCAAAGCCTAAATACATATTTTCAAAGTCGGAATGGAAACCCAACCCAATTACTTTCGGATGTAAAGGTTGCCATAAATACACTGAAATCGCAAATTATACCACCTGATTATGAAATCAATATTTTAGAAGACGATTTGGAAAACGCAGCAGTGTCAAATTTGTATTTTGACTATGCTTTTGAAAAAAAAGTTAAAAAATGTTGGGCGGAAGTCCTGAACTACAAAGACGCTGGGAACAACAACCCATTTTGTGGTTAAGCGGAGTTTGCCCTAAAAATTCTTTCACATGGTCGAATGCTGAAGTTGAGCGTATATTCTCTCAGATGAATATAGTAAAAACATAAAAACATTAAATGCGATATTGTATATAAGGTTAGTTATAAATTTCAATATTTACAATAGAAATACAAATTGAACATATGAAACTTCAAATATTTTAACAGGTATGGACAACACAGACACGGAAAATGTTGCCATAACTATGCTCTACATTATGAGTACTTGACACATATCACTGGCAATGAGAAGTATGCTGACTTAAGTGAGGCTGACGAATTAGATAGCATTATAAGTATTCTTAAAAGTTAATATAGTTGCTTAAAATATGAAATCATGTTCCTTTTTACTTAAAGTATTATTAATTTAGTTTTTTTTTTTCTTAAATACATACATATATTAGTTGATAACGAAAATTTTAATAATTTACCTTTTTTTTTGGCAATTTTCGCATCATTTTTAGCAACTTTTTTTTCCAAATCTAGCAATTTTTGCATCGGAGAAACAGCACTGGCAGCACTGTTGCGCAAAAAGATGAAAATAATTCGTAGAGCAATGGTTAGTTTTTTATAGATTTTTATACCCTGTGGGGGTATATTAAGTTTGTTAAAAGTATGTAACGGGCAGAAGGAAGCATGGCCAACCCAATAAAGTATATATATTCTCGATCAGCATCAATAGCCGAGTCGATATAGCCTTCTCCGTCGGTCCGCGGTCTGTCGGTCCGTCGGTCCGTCCGTATGAACGAAAGGATCTCAGAGATGGTAAGAGCTAGAAGCTTGAACTTGGTGTCCCAGCACTGGTAATTTTTGCAGGTAGATCAAGTTTATCTTTTTTTTGGATGCCACGCCCTCTTTGCCCACAAATTAAGTAAATGCTTATAAAGCAAGCAGTTTTGTAGCACAAAAACCTCATAACAAGGGCAGTTTTGTAGCTAGAGACTTGCGATTTGGCACATATGATAAATATTTTGTGGTCAATGTGTCCAGAAAATATTATAACGATGCCACGCCCCCCTTGTCTACAAAACGGAAAAGCTTATAACAAGAGCAATATTACACTTAGAGACTTGAGATTTGACACATATGATAAGAATCTTGGGGTCAATGTGTCCAGAAAATTTAATCGCGATGCCACGCCCCCTTCGCCTACAAATTAATGAAAAGCTCATAAAGCAAGCAGTTTTGAATCTCAAAAACCTCATAACAAGAGCAATATTACAGCTAAAAACTTCACATTTACCACACATGATGAGTATCTTGAAGTCGATTTGTCCAGAAAATTTTATCACGATACCACGCCCCCTTCTCCCACAAATTAAAAAATACGAATTACTAGAGAATTTCATCTGGAGTGAATTTGAGCGGGTCCCTGTAGACCCACAGGGTATATTACGGTCGGGGTCCCGACTGTTCCGCTTGTTATATTCTAGATTAGAATGTAAGAACATTATTTTATTTATATTGACCGGATTACTGGCTAGTATACATCGATTTTCTGTTATTAAATTTCTAGCATCGGAAAAAGCACGCTCCGATGATGCACTACTCGCTGGAATGCAAAATATTTTACAGCTGGTTTTATGTAAAAGGAGGACAAATTTTGTATGCATACCCCACCAAGCGAGTCAATCAAAACTGGCTGCATATGGCACATTAAGGTTACAATAGCCGTGGATTTCCGACTCTACGTGGTCAGTATTGTTGTTCATTTCCGCCTCTTCTACAAATTCTGCAAACTCATCAACGTCAGAAGGCTTTTCTGATTCTTTGATATAATCTATTTGAAAAGAAGCCATTAATTCTTTGCATTGAACTATTATTTGTTTCTTTTCGTCTGGTGGAAAAATAATTAACTTGTTTGTGGGTGGAAACAGAAAAAGGTTTTTTTGTGGTATTTTTGAATGTTTGGTTCTATTATTGTTAAAATGTAGCTATGGAGTGCAGACTTAAGTGATTCAATAATTTTTGTGTCGTTACTATAGCCTAAGCAGGCTTTTTTCAATTTGTTTATATTTGGAATGGTAAGGTGGATAGTTGGATTATAGCTTGCTTCCAGTTTTTTGGATACATTCTCAAAAACTTCTAGCAAACGGACAATAGCAGTTAATTGTTTGATATGCATGCCTTCAATCCTGACTAATTGATTTTTATCCTTTAATATTTTGGTTATATCCAGCCAATTGCTTTTAATCGACCTAATCAAATAGAATACCGTATTCCAACGAGTCGGGCAAAAACTCTTTAAAGTCAAACCTAAATTTGCTACAAATTCCATCTCAGGAATGCTTTTGATCGCCTTTTTAACCGTATTGTTGACCAAGTGGTTGACGCAATGGATTTTATTTAGATCGGCGAAGGCTGCAATCATGTTAAACCCACGCTCAGTTACAATTACCGGACCATCCAAATCGAGTTCACAACCGAGATCGTTCAATATTTCGTTATTTTTTGATCGAATATTTAAACCTAAATGTGAAATACAAATAAAAAATAAAAAGGATGTCAGAACCTAAATTGTTACACCAATTTATAGTAATATAAAATAAAATAAAATATAACAAAATTACAAATAACAAATCATACGTAAACATGAGGACAATTCCACAAGTACATACACCAATAATGGGAACAACACTATTAAGACAAAGACAGGACAACCAAAATAAAAATACATATGTATGAACGAATGGACATTGTGTGCCAAAGAACATTCGAGTCGTTCGGATGCTTTCGGCCATGCCAAAAATCTCATTTTGCTTTTGGACCTAATTCATTCGAACTCGAATCAAGAGAATGTTTTTGAGTCACAATCTCCTCATACTAGTCCACTCAGACAAATTTGATTTCTTGTGTGGTCGCACTCCCTCAATTCTTTTACATTCGAATAAATTCTATTGCTTTGACAATATGAATGTAGCCATGCAGACCTCTATCCTGAATATTGGCTTGCATCAAGGTGATGACATTGTCAGATGAGAATATGCAATATGCAAAGTAGCTCTATGCATATAACTTCTTAAAGAAAACTTTTTCTTTTCCTTGGTCATGCCAAAATGACTCATGATATTTTTATGGTGAAAACCTTCGCGTACATCCTCTAGCGATTTAGCGATTTGGGTAGATTTGGGTTGCCTCTTTCTTTGTAGAGTGCTTTTTACCGTATCATAATTTATTTCGATCTCCTCTTCTCCAGTTGTTTTCCTAATTTATTAAAAAATAAAAATATGAAAACTAAATCTCACATACTGGCCTAAACACCGCATGCTTCCTTGATTTTGGCTGCTGAGCGTGTTGAATTGGATGCAGCTCTAATAATGTGTCTTCTGGCTGTTACCGTTGTCGCGTATTTTGCACCTCCTTTCATATTGTTGCCGTAGTTCGATTTATTTCGAAGATAAGTACTAACGACATTTTGACTTCGATCTATTTTTATTTTTTTTGGCGATTTGAGGGTGAGTTAGACCAGACTCGACATGTCCCTCTATTCTACCTTTTTATACCCTGTGCCCATTATAAATGGGCAAAAGCGGTATAATGAATTTGTGTGAATGTATGTAACAGGCAAAAGGAAGCCTCTCCGACCCTATAAAGTATATATATTCTTGATCAGTATCAATAGCCGAGTCGATTGACACCTGTCCGTCTGTCTGTCCGTCCGTCCGTCTGTATCAACGCGTCGATCTCAGCAACTATAAGAGCTAGAGACTTCAAATTTGGAATGTGGGTTCCTGAATACCATACGCAGATCAAGTTTATTTTCAATTTTCGATATCTCACCCCCCGCCCACGCAAATAGAAGAAGACCTCAAATTCCAAGATAATTTAGCCTAACATGACTGATAGTTGAAGTAAAACTCACGCTGAGCAATTTGCTGCAAGTTTCATCGCGATCGATCCATAAATAAGGGAGATATTAAGGAATTTGTTTTAATTCCATTTTTTGGCAAAAGCGAGAGAGCATATGAAAATTCCATTTGCGCAAACGAGAAAGCATATGATTATCTGATGAGTTGCGGTGTCGACCGCTGTATGGCGCATTGTGTTATGTGGCATGTGGCGCCATCCATCGGTCACACGCAGAACTATACATTGTTATGTAAATTAATATTAGCGATTGTTTACAATCTTTGTTAAGATAATACAGCTTAAATTAACAGAATAACCACGCTAAGCGATTTGCTGCAAGTTTCATAGCGATCGAACCACAAATAAATGAGATATTAAGGAATTTCTATTATTAACATTATTTCATAGTTGTTGGGAAGAGCGAGAGAGTATATGACAATCTTCTTTGCCCTATCGCTCGCCTTGTCTTTCTTTCGGAAATGTGAAATTAATATTAGCGACTCATGTTTGTTAAGATAACACAGCTTAAATTGACAGTAGAAGAACGCTAAGAAATTTGATACAAGTTTCATAGCGATCGACCCATTAATAAAGGCGATATTAAGGAATTTCTTATATTGACATTATTTCATTATAATTGGCCAGTTGTCCAACACTGTCCAACCACAGTTTAAGAGTTGTCCAGCACTGATAAACTGAATAATTACTATTATTATATTAATTTATATTTGAGATTGCTTACACGTATGGTTGACATAATCACGTTTCTATCAAAGTATTAAACTAATTAAATTGTTTTGCATTACAAAAACCCATATATATAAACATTTCCTTAAATTTCAAAAAGCAATGGTTTGGCGCGCAATAAGATAACTGCTGTGTGTGAGAGAGAGAAACATGTGGTGTTGCCAGACTACATACAGAGTAAAATTTAGTTTGTTGCAATTCTGGCCGCAAGCAACATCGATTTCGTGCGATTCCGATAACGATCTTCGATTTATTCCTTCTAATTTAATTCAAATAAGTTGGAAAAGTGTTCCCTTTACAATTGTATTGATATATTTAAATGTATATGTAGACATAAATAAAATCACTTCCACTATAATTAAAATACTTTTTAAAAAAAACTTTTATTTTAAGACCTGCACAGGGTATCCACCTGTCCCGCCCGCTCGACTGATCGGCTTGTTCAAAATCACTCAGTTGAGTTCCGCGGCCCATTTTACATTATAATAGCTGCGACTACTCTTAATTTATAATCACTAAAAAACTTACGTCTTTAAATTATCGCTGTTGCTCACAAATTGAAGTTAAATGCTATTGAACGTATTCAGTTGAGCCGAAAAAAATGCATAAATTCCAACGAATTTGACGATGAACGGAAAAATCTGATTACAGTTAGGCAAATTCCGTTATTTTGCTTTGCTGCCATGTAGTGAAAGGAATGAAGCTTCAAAGCATGCATTAATAATAAATATACGTAAACAAGGAATTGAGAGAGAGAACAAAATGCAAACAGATCTTTGTGAACCTATTCAGTTGAGCGGCAGTATGTACACTCACTCGCATATTTCTGCGTACACCCCAAAAAAAAATTAAAATCAAACTTTTAACGCAAATTGTACGGCCATTTTTAAATATATTTAACTTATTTTTTTTTTAATCATAACTTTAATGTATTCTCTCCAATGAACATTTTTTTACAGAATTTTTTAGCAGTGTGACATTTTTATTTTTAATTTTTAAATTAACACTTTGAAAAAATGTCCACGCAAAAGTCTGCGTACAGATGTTTGAAGCTGTGTGGAATGCAAGATTCTGCGATTACCGTTAAGTTTTTGTTGCGTCGAATTTGTTCATACTGTCTAGACAGTTGGTTTTGCACATTAATGCTGAATTTTTGCATCACATTTCGGAGAATTGCATCATGGAGAATAAAGGCAAAGAAATTTCTGTGGAGGAGCGTAAAATGATTATAAAACTGTTCCTAGATGGAAAATCGTATAGAGAAATTGGTGCGCTGGTTGGTAGAGCCCACTCTTCGATCCAAAAAGTAATTAATAATTACAATTCAACTGGCAGTATCTTGTCAAAGGCTCGATCTGGCCGCCCGCCTTTGCTAACGCAGCGCGAGCAGAAGACAATTCTAAAGTCTATTCAGGTTAATCCCAGGACGACAGCTCACGAAGCACAGCTTCAGATCAAGGATACGTTTTCCAAAACGGTTTCCGAGGATACGATACGCCGTGTCATAAAAAGGGCTGACTATCATAGCAGAGTCGCCCGTAAAAAACCATTTATATCAGAAGTCAATAGGCAAAAGCGGTTAACTTTTGCAAATGAGTTTATTTCAAAACCCCCAGACTTCTGGAATCGTGTGATATTTTCCGACGAAAGTAAATTCTGCGTTTTTGGAATCAAGGGCAAAGTTTTGGTATGGAGAAAAAGCGGAGAAGCGTTCGCAAAAGAAAATTTAGTTGGCACGGTAAAACATGGAGGAAGCGGCATAATGGTGTGGGGTTGTATGGCAGCAAGCGGCGTGGGAAATTTAACATTCATCGAGTCCATTATGAATCAGGTTGACTATATCAACATCCTAAAAAACAATTTGAATGAAAGTGCTAAGAAATTGGGGCTTGAACGTGAATTTTGGTTTCAGCAAGACAACGACCCCAAGCACACAGCACAGAATACAAAGCTTTGGCTGCTATATAATGTCAAAAATCAGCTGCGAACACCTCCTCAGAGTCCTGATCTCAACCCTATTGAGCATTTGTGGGATCTCCTCGAGCGAAAAATCCGCAAACACAAAATTACATCTAAAAAAATGCTCAAGGATGTAATTTTGGAGGAATGGGGAAAAATTACAAGTGAGGATACAAAAAAACTTGTGGATTCAATGCCTAAGCGTCTGGTGGAGGTTTTGCAGAGAAAGGGGTACCCTACAAGTTACTAAAAAGGGCAAAATATAACAATATTTGTAGGTGTAAGTGAGCTGTACGCAGACTTTTGCGTGTACATTTTTTCAAAGTGTTAATTTAAAAATTAAAAATAAAAATATGACGCTGTTAAAATATTCTGTAAAAAAATTCTCATTGGAGAGAATACATTATAATTATGTTTAAAAAAAAAAATTGGTTAAATATATTTAAAAATGGCCGTACAATTTGCGTTAAAAGTTTGATTTGAATTCTTTTTTTGGGGTGTACGCAGAAATATGCGAGTGAGTGTATGTACATACATATGTACATATTATGTACACTGATTAGCGTTTGCGCGCTCAAAAATTTCTCCATAACGCATACACATACATTGCGTACATAATTAAATATATATATGTATATTCTTGACGTGTATGTATGTGTCCATGTATATTTACTTACAGAGCAAGAACATCATTAAATATTTTTTTAGTGTCGTCGCTGCAACTACTTTGACACTATTTTTATACCTTGTGGGGGTATATTAAGTTTGTTAAAAATATGTAACGGGCAGAAGGAAGCATGGCCGACCCAATAAAGTATATATATTCTTGATCAGCATCAATAGCCGAGTCGATATAGCCATGTCCGTCTGTCCGTCGGTCTGTCGGTCCGTCGATCCGTCCGTATGAACGAAAGTATCTCAGAGATGGTAAGAGCTAGAAGCTTGAACTTGGTGTCCCAGCACTGGACATTTTTGCAGGCAGATCAAGTTTATCTTTTTTTTGGATGCCACGCCCTCTTTGCCCACAATTTAAGTAAAAGCTTATAAAGCAAGCAGTTTTGTAGCTCAAAAACCTCATACCAAGGGCAGTTTTGAAGCTAGAGACTTGAGATTTGGCACATATGATAAATATTTTGTGGTCAATGTGTCCAGAAAATTGTATCACGATGCCACGCCCCCCTTGCCTACAAAACGGAAAGGCTTATAACAAGAGCAATATTACAGTAAGAGACTTGAGATTTGGCACATATGATAAGAATCTTAGGGTCAATGTGTCCAGAAAATTTAATCGCGATTCCACGCCTCCTTCGCCCTCAAATTAAGTAAAAGCTCATAAAGCAAGCAGTTTTCTAGCTCAAAAACCTCATAACAAAAGCAGTTTTGTAGCTAGAGACTTGAGATTTAGCACACATGATGAGTATCTTGAGCTCGATTTGTCCAGAAATTTTTATCACGATGCCACGGCCCCTTCGCCCACAAATTAACAAATAAAGAATTACTAGAGAAATCATCTGGAGTGAATTTATGCGGGTTCCTGTAGACCCACAGGGTATATTACGGTCGGGGTCCCGACTGTTCCGCTTGTTATTTCACCAAGAGCTTCGATTTTTTCCATTTCAGGGCCTTGTAGACCATGAATATGCACCATAATCTCTGACTTTGAATAAACGCGAACCTTATCTGCACTTAAATATACTCGAGCTCTACAGTCTTTGTCTCGGCACACATACATATGCGGTGTCGCCAGATTTTAATTGTTTTTTTTAATATAAATTTATTGGTTACTTGGGGTAAACAACAATGAAGAGCAGCCTGTGCGGGTTCCCTCTTTAAATTCAAATTTTATATTTTCAAAATTCATTTTATTTGCACTTTAAATAACGCATTGCAATGGAGAAACGCACTGTTTGAAAGTCCAAATCATATGATTGCAATCTCAAAGCGAAGATCAGGAAAACATTTTTTGGGGCATGTCAATTCATTTTTTTTTAATACGCAGACAAAAATTCGATATACTTATGTACAGTTATGGAAAAAAATAATAGAAACGCAAATTACTCTTTTACTTAATGCCTTGTTGCCAAGCTTCAACTATAATAATATGCATGAATCCCACAGTGCAAACAACGTTGATAACGGTGCTTAGTTACGATATGCTTTTTGAACATATTTCGCCAAAAATATTTTCTGTACGTAAAGTTTCATTAGGAAAAAATAATGGAAACGCCCACATGTTTTGCTGAAATTTATGATTATTATTGGCCAAAATTAAAATATAAGGTATTATTTTGAATATTTTGGATAACAGAATTGTTAATATAGCAACTTGTGGTAAAATTTATCATTTAATTTTGTTATTAGAATCAGAATGGGTCGTGGGGAACATTGCACAGGTGTTGAGAGGAAAATAATGCTTAGACTAAGAGAAGATGGCCAATCCATTACGGAAATCGCAGAACTAATAGAGTGCTCAAAAAAAAAGTTTTTTCTGCCATCCACTTTAAAGCATAGAATCCAGAAGCTCGAAATCCAGTTTGAAAGATATCAACTTCGTATAAAAAAAACGTTACAAAGTAGACTCAAGAATTATTTCAGAGGCTGTTTTGATAGTCGGTATCCAGTACATAAAAACTTTGGGCGCTCAAAAAGTGACTGGCGCTTTACAACACTGTTTTATAAACAGCTGGTGTTTTATTCTGACAGGTTGAAAGATGAAACTTTTTCATCTTTCGACTAGTCAAAATACTTTTCAAGTCATGGCGGCAACAAGCAAACAAAATAAAAACAACGGAATTGAGATGTTTGAAAATAACGAAAAAATTCTGTTAATTCAAGAGGTTCAACAAAGACCCATATTGTGGGACTTTACCGATAAAAAACATTTTGACGGTATTTTTCTAAAAAGTGCCTGGGAAAAAGTGACAGAGGCGCTTAACAAACCCGGTGATCTAATTGAATTCAGTACAAGATAGCAAGACAGCCTGGAGGTCGCTATGTGATAGTTATAAATATCACATCAAGGCGTCGGAGAGAAAGCGGGTAAAAAGTGGTAGTGCCGGTGGAGTTGGGCCACAGCCGCTCAGGGCCAACGACCCCATAGAATGGCATTTGGCCCCATTTATGGATTTTTTGCCAGAGCTCTCAACGCAAAGGCGGTAAGTAGATATACAAAAAATATGAAAAGTAACTTAATATTATTGTGTTGCACATTTTCTTGCAGTACGTACAGCAGCACATTACTAGACGTCGCGTCCTCAAGTCAAGGCAGGTCTTCTGATGCCATTGACTGGGAGTCTCCACTTGCAGAGAACAACACCTCATTCTGCAGCCTGGTGGACATCGACGATAATCAAGCTAGTGCCGTTGCAGAAAGTTTCAATGCGATCAACACATCGCGCGGCAACACTTCGTCCTCGTACTCATATGTAAGTACAAATGCGCATATTATGTATACTACATATTCATAATTATAATATGTAATTTACAGCAGGCCATGCCCAGAAACCAGCTTCGCAGGAGGTGTTCGGAAAGCTGGACTCCTTTATGGAAAAGCAGGCTCAGATTCTGGCTCTCGCTGAGGGGTACTGTCTGCCGCTGTTTACTGGAGCGACATGGTGAAGGGGTTTCGGCCGGAAAAAGCACGCAGAGCTACGTGAGCAGTTACTCAATTGTTGTGAGACTTTGAGAACGATGCAAATGAATAGACGTCCAAATAGTAGAAACCTGCGGTGCGGTATTAGTGTAATTTAGATGAGATTAAAAGCTTTAACGCAATGTACGTATTTTATAGATGCTTTTTGGGAACCAGACATCCTGTATATTTATTCTGGTTTATCTTTGGTCACTAAACACCGTTATCTATTCTTATATTATATTCACACGTGCACACATAAAGAGCGCAGCTTCACTTTGTATGCATGCGTGAAAGCTTTAAGTAAAAACATTACTACCTAAATTCTGGATACTCTTGTATTTTTACAAGAACGTACAGTCATCCATAATTTTGCTACCAATGCAAATGCATCGCATCGCGATCGTGAAATTAAATTGAATGTTCGGTGACGACAAAAAATATCAAATAATACAGTGACACTTCTGGCGTTTCATTTATAAACAATACATATAAATATTATTATAATATTTAAATAAAAGATTTTATATAAAAGAACTTCTTATAAGTCCTCTCAAAGCTAAAAGTCTCACAAATTGAATATAAAAGTCTTTGCTGTATATTTCAAAAACTACAATATATAGTCACGAAATTTGGCAAAGATTGGAGCCAACTTTTGGGGGCATTTTTTAGACATTTACATTACAATTTACAACTGGTTGTAACTTTATTAAATATATTTTAAAGTAAAGTGAAATAATCTGAAGTAAATATTAATATGGAACGAAAAAAAAGCAAATTGTGCGTAACTTTTTTAAATCGGTTGTGGTTTAAGAAGAACACCCTAAGATGCAGTGTATGATTGGCAAATCAAAATTAAAAGGAAATTATGTTCCGAACCTGGAACGTCATTTGAAAACGCAACATTTGGATCATTCGAAGGAAATTGTTGAAGACCCGGAAGTACCCGAAAAGAAAACGAAGATTACAGTTCATATGGGAAAAATGGATGTGCAAAAAGCCTGTGTTCAGTTGGTAACAACTGAAAAAGTACCATTCTCGTTTTTGGATTGTGACGCCTTTAAGACACTGACGCACACAATTTTTCAAGAACTTAAAATGACTCCAATAACTTACAAAAATACAAACGAATATTTTTCGGAGGAGTACGAAGCCTCAAAAGTCAGTTATCGGGCAGAGTTTAAAGGTAAAATAATATGCCTCAAATTTGATTCAGCCACCAGGCTAAATAAGAGCGTTCTAGGCGTAAATGCACAGATGTACTGCAGCCAAAAACTGAAAGTATTCACTCTAGGCATGATCGAATTAAATAGAATGCGTACTGCTGTTAACTTATGCAAAGAGGTCGAGGACATCTTGAAAGACTTAGATAAAAACAAATCTATTGCGTGACAACAGATAATGGGAGAAATATGTTAAAAGCTGTAGAGTGTTTGAACGAGCCCGATCTAGCTAGTGAAGATAATGAAGACGACAGTATGGCTGAGATTGATTAAGCCGCATTAAGGAATCAAATTCAAAAGTGATGATTCAGAAAGCTCGTGGCTTATCAAAAACTCTGAGATGTCCTTCTAACAGGTAAACATTTGAATTCATAGAATTTTTGTATGCGAAACATTTTTTCTTCGATATATACTTGGAAATCAAAGGCTGTTGCAGCTGGAAACCGAAACACCGACTCAATGGTGCTCTACTATCAGAGTGCTCACCAAGCTTCAAGACCTTAAACAAGTTTGCGAGGAGCATATTCCATGCAAAAATCTGACAGCGACTGAGTGGAAAGAATTAGGCGACCTTGTTAGCATTATAGACCCAGTCTATATAGCTACAAAGAAATTGCATGAAAAGCAATTGTTTTTGGGCTGACGGCCCGCCAGCGAGCCAACTCACAGCTGGCATGGAGCACGCGAAGCGCAATAATGTAATGTAATGTAATGTAAAGATTAGTAGGTTAAGAATTAGGTTAAGCCAAAACATTGTTAGTATTAAATAGTTAGTATTAAGGCACTGAAGCCGAGGCGCACAAAGCGCGTCTCCTTAGAGACTAGTTTAAGTTTTAGGATTAGGTGGGCAAAGGAGCCAAAGGAAACAAGCCGATCAGTCGAGCGGGCGCGACAGGTGGATACCCTGTGCAGGTCTTAAAATAAAAATTTTTAAGAAAAAATATTTTAATTATAGTGGAAGTGCCTTTATATATGTCTACATATACATTTAAATATATCAATACAATTGTTAAGGAGACACTTTTCCAACTTATTTGAATTATTTAAATTGGAACGAATAAATCGAAGATCGTTATCGGAATCGCTCGAAATCGATGTTGCTTGCGGCCAGAATTGCAACAAACTAAATTTTACTCTGGATGTAGTCTGGCAACACCACATGTTTCTCTCTCACACACACAGCAGTTATCTTATTGCGCGCCAAACCATTTCTTTTTGAAATTTAAGGAAATGTTTATATATATAGGTTTTTGTAAAGCAGAACAATTTAATTATTTTAATACTTTGATAGAAACGTGATTTTGTCAACCATACGTGTAAGCAATCTCAAATATAAATTAATATAATAATAGTAATTATTCAGATTATCAGTGCTGGACAACTCTTAAACTGTGGTTGGACAGTGTTGGACAGCTGGCCAATTATAATGAAATAATGGCAATAAAACAAATTCCTTAATATCTCCTTTATTAATTAGTCGATCGCTATAAAACTTGCAGCATATTGCTTAGCGTGGTTACTCTGTTAATTTAAGCTGTATTATCTTAACAAAGATTGTTAACAATCGCTAATATTAGTTTACAATACAATGTATAGCTCTGAGTGTGGCCGATGGATGGCGCCACATGCCACATGACACAATGCGCCATACAGCGGCCGACACCGCAAATCATCAGATTATCAAATTCTTTCTCGTTTGCGCAAATGGAATTTTCTTATGCTCTCTCGCTTTTGCCAAAAAATGGAATTAAAACAAATTCCTTAATATCTCCCTTATTTATGGATCGATCGCGATGAAACTTGCAGCAAATTGCTCAGCGTGAGCTGTACTTCATGTTAGGCTGAATTATCTTGAAATTTGAGGTTTTCTTCTATTTGCGTGGGAGGGGGGTGAGATATCGAAAATTTAAATTAAACTTGATCTGCGTATGGTATTCAGGAACCAACATTCCAAATTTGAAGTCTCTAGCTCTTATAGTTGCTGAGATCCACGCGTTCATACAGACGGACTGACAGACGGACAGACAGACGGACAGGTGTCAATCGACCCGGCTATTGGTACTGATCAAAAATATATATACTTTATAGGGTCAGAGATGCCTCCTTCTGCCTGTTACATACATTCACACAAATTCATTATACCGCTTTTGCAAATTTTCAATGGGCACAGGGTATAAAAATGGAGTATATTTGCTTAGAATAGGAGCATAACAGCCGTTGCCCACGGCCAAGCGTACGCCGTTGATCGGTTGTGCAACACTGCCAACAAATTGCAACTCTACCTCTCGAGAGAGTAAGAGAGCGAAAGCTCGGTGGTGAGTTGCGAAGTGGTAGTGAGTTTCGTGCAGCCGAGGCTGGCGCGTAGCTTGACCGCGGGCAGGACGGCACTTAGTGATCGAGCGGTTGAATTGGCAGACGTCGCGAGTTGGCGCGTCTGTGGAAAAAAAAAAGTCAAGTGAGTATCGAATAGGCGGAGCGCTAGGGCTCCACTAGGCAAGTGCGGCAGGATAGGTGCGATAGTTATATTTAAGAACGCAAGTAATAATAAAGAGAATTGTGATTAATTTGAAATTAACTCTTTTCTTTTAAACCTCGATAATATTTGTGCAATAAACGACGAGGGCAAGTCCCGTTGGCCGAGCGAGTAATCCCGGCACTTTGCGTAGTAGAAACTAACTCGTTTTGCAATAAACAGCGAGGGCAAGTCCCGTTGGCCGAGCGAGTAATCCCGGCATTTTTGCGTAGTAGAACTAACCTACTTAATATGAATAACGAGGGCAAGTCCCGTTGGCCGAGCGAGTAATCCCGGCTTCCTCGAATAGTCTAGTAACCCCCTAGGTGAATCTTTCCAACCCCACTTCCAGCGTCCAGCGAAATTTACAAATTTCTTGTAAATTCTAGACCCGGACAGACTGAGATCTGTACCCCGACTGGAAACTACTTTACAAGTGGCGCCCGAGCAGGGACGCTGGAATTAAGAAAAAGGGGCGTGGCGTGGTAGTGGCGTAAAAACCCATGGTCATGCCCAAACAAAGATTAGCCTAAGTACTGTTGGTTTTGGTTTTTTTGTTTAAAAAAAGCACGCCTAGTTGGTTAAACCCCGCCCTAACCTCGCCTTCAATTTGTGCGTAGCAGCACGTGGTTAAAAAAAAAAGGGAGAGAGAGATAATCACAGTGCATGCACCCACCCCCGTTTGCACACTCACATACACACTCTTGCGAAAAGAGCGCGCCGCAGTCGACGACGGCGTCGAAAAGGGCCGTCGCTGCATCGACACGCGATCGTTCGACCGCGTAAGCAGAGCAGCGAGCTCTGCCAAGAAGAAGTACGGACCGCAGTCGACGTCGGCGTCGAAAAGTACCGTACGCTTGCGTCGGCGAGTGCAAGCGCGCGATTGTGCCGGTGTGTGCTGAAAGGTAACGGTAGTTTCAGTGCACAGTGGGTCGAGTGCGGTGGTTTCGTGAACGAAAACAAATAAACCAACAGAGTAACATTTTGATTCGGTGTTAGTGCGCAGTTTGTCGGCGGGCAACTGCGAGAACAGTAATTTCGTGCACAGTGGGTCGAGAGGCGTGGTGTCGTGAGTGAAAATACACGAACCACTAATATAACAGGATTATTCTGTGCTAGTGCGCTGTTTGTCGTCGGACCACTAGAGGAGTACCGATACAGCGCACCGTGGGCCGAAAGACACGCATTCCTGGGAGAAAAATAATATATATATAAAAAAAAAAAAAGGAAAAACGTGAGGTGCAATGGAGTCAGGTGAGTGCCAGAATCCGGGAGTAGGCGTGCGCTGGATTCACCAGCGCCGCAAAGAAGAGCTGGTGGATGTCGCGCAGGCGTTCGGGCTGTCCAGTGAGGGCCGCGTAGAGGATCTGCGCAAGCGGTTGGCTACGTTTGTGCAGGACGGAGGCCATACAGCGGAAACGTGGGCCCGGTTGGGGGAATACGAGGCCCGGTACGCCAAGATGGTGGAATCTCTGCCTGTGGGCATCGCGTTTGGCGTGTGTGAGCGTTCCCGACAAAAGTCCGAACCGGACTTGAGGAACAAACGGCTATACGAGCCGGCGTCGTTCTCCCCGGGGAAGCTAAGTGCTTCAGGGGCGAGGGTTATACCCGACGTCCGGGTGGAAGCGGCGACCGGGGTAGCAGGGCTCGGCTCGGCGGAGGCCCGGACTCCCGCTGATCCCAGCGGCAAACCCTGTGGGCCAATGACGCGTCGTCAACCCGAGGTCCGGCCGACGTATAATATCGCGGAGCAAGTCCGGAAGTGGGGCATGCAGTATGGCGGGCAGACCGACCCGCTTGGGTGTACGAGAATGCTGGCCGGGAGTACAAGTTGTATGTACGCTGGCATGATTTCTCTACCCTGGCGCAACTGACACAGATGTGCGCGGAGTACGAGAACGTGATTGGGAAAGGATTAGAGTGCCCCGGTCATACGCGGACCGCGCCGTTCCGGCGTATGAGGAGGCCGGACGGGCAACGCAGAACGCCGGACGGCCTCGTAATCCGTTCCGTTCCCGCCTGCAGCAGCGCAGGTGGCGAGCGCAACCGGGGGAAACTGTGCGCCGTCAACACCTTCGTCATTGGAGGTGACGAACCGAATGTTGACCCAGGATGGTGGGCCAGGATTCAATGCCCGTCGGGTCTGCCACCGGTGCGCGCAAGAAGGCCACTTTGCGCGAGAGTGCCAAAACCCGCGGGTTATATTCTGCCGGCAGTGCGGACAACGTGGGCGAAGCAGCCAGGAGTGTTGCTGGCGCACGGCTGCGGGAAACGGGCAGTGGCGTCCCTCGGGTCAGAATCGGGGCGACGCCGGCGACAATCGACAGTAGAGTGCCCATTGTTGGTAGAATGGGGCCGGGTCGTGGCAAACGTGGAGATTGGTGGACGAAGGATCCCGGCTACAATTGACACCGGGGCCACACGGAGTTTTGTGTCCGAGGAATGTGTACGAAGGTGGAGGATCAAAGGAGAGGCTCGAGAGGTGCAGACGCGGATCCGGCTCGCCGACGGATCCACAATAGCGGTTGATAAGCTGTTGAAGACGGGCGTGGGATTGGCAGGGAAGACAGTTAGTCTGCCGATGCTGATCATGCCATCCATGCTGGACCCCGTTATACTGGGAATGGATTATTTGTACGCGGTGGGAGCGTCGTTGCGATGCGGCAACGCGGAGTTGGTTTTGGAGACGGTGGCGGCACCGTCGGTAGAGCCCGAGGCGCCCGCTGAGGAAGCAACCATAAAGCGGAGTGCCTGCTCGACGAGGGAGAAAGAGGGGAGCGAGGAAAGCTACGGATAGGCTTCACCCCAGCCCAACGGCGCGGATAGCCGCGACAGATCGTGTGAGGGAGAATCCGGAGGCGTTCGCAGGGGTGCAGACCAGCACAGATTATGGCGGGCCGGCCCTGGGAGAGGAGAGTCAGGCCAGGAGGCCATCAAGGAATGAGGAAGACGGTCTCCAGGCTCGCACAGAGGTATTACTGGCCAGGTATGTTCCGGGATGCCTCGAAGTACGTGAAGGGGTGCGAGTTGTGCCAGAAGTTCAAGTGCGAGCAGCGTAAACCGGCGGGTCAGATGTTGACGAGGCAGGTGGCCGAACCGATGGCGATATTGTGCGGCGACTTTGTTAGACCCCTCCCCCGTTCAAAGCACGGTAATACCATGTTATTGGTTTTCCACGACGCATTTTCGAAATGGGTGGAACTGGTGCCCCTGAGGAAGGCGACAGCAGCATCGCTGCAGACAGCGTTTCGGGAGCGGATTCTGAGCAGGTTCGGAGTCCCTAAAAGGTTCGTGTGTGACAACGGAGTGCAGATCACCAGCAGAACCTTTCGATCGTTTATGGAGTCGCTAAGAGTGGAATTGCAGCATACGGCGCCCTATTGCCCCCAGGAGAATCCCAGCGAAAGGACAAACCGGACCGTGAAAACCATGATAGCGCAGTTCATCGACGGTCATCAGAGCACGTGGGACGAGCTACTGCCAGAGATATCGCTAGCGGTCAACTCTAGCGTGGCGGATTCAACCGGATTTAGTCCCGCTTTCCTGATGCAGGGAAGACAACCACGTTTGCCGGCGGCGTTGTACGGCGAGGTCACTCCAGGATCGGGGACAAGCGACCTTCACCCTAAAGAACGAGAGAGCAGATTAAAGGAGGTGTTCAGTATTGTCTATAGCAATCTGCAGAGAGCCGCCAAGGACCAAGGGCGTCATTACAATCTGCGAAGACGAGAGTGGCGGCCAACACTAGAATCTCTTGTCTTACTACGACAACACCATCTTTCGAACGCCGCGGACGGATTCGCCGCCAAGCTGGCACCCAAGTTTGACGGCCCCTACAAGGTCATAAAGCTTATATCCCCCAACATCGTGCGTCTAGCGAGAGAAGGCGAACGCCGAAAACGGGTGGCGAATATAATGCAGTTGAAACCTTTCTTTCAGAATGAAGCCCCCGAGAAGGATAAGCCGTTCTCTTCAGAATCAGAAGCGATAAGCTCGGCAGCGAACTAACCAACTTTCTTTTTCGTAGACACACCTAGCTTACTATCCATAACGTAGTTTTAACTAACCTAAGAAATTTCGTAGATTGTTAGCCGCATTGTAGTTACTAATTTAGTTCAGGAGAGAGTCTAATTATTCTAAGTTCACAGATGGATTCTGAAACGATTTTGATCAGCGACGACGAAGAGCCAGAGGTAGAGGAGGAGGTGGACAGCGATGCCACGGAGCCGTACCCGCGGTATGAGTGGCGGGACCCGCGAAGAAACCGGGCATACTACCAGCCCCGGCGAGAGGGTGCGACGGTCGATGACGACGCATCGGAGGATGGCGACGCTTCCCCGAACTCGGGATGGAGGAACTAGCAACGAGGGCAGTCACCGCCACGAGTTCGGCACACTATATACACAAATACGGAGAGAACGGTGGAACGCCTGGACGGAGTCATAATGATCCCCTCGACGAAGACGACAACTGTGTTCATTGAGGCGCCCCGCTCGGCCAATCCACATTTCTATGTGGAGGAGCCGAGGACGCCATCCCCGTTGCCCGCTCTCCAGGGAACGGAGGTGCACGACGAGCCCGAGGCCACGCACGCTAACGGAGAGGGTGAACCCGTAGCGGCAAGCGTCGATGAGCCGGAGGTACCTTCCTCGTCGCCTACTATCCCGGAGCCTACGATGAGGCACGGGCCCGAGGTGGCTCATGGCACCGGAGGAGCTGAGCCCGCCACCTCAGATGTGGAGGAGCCAAGGACGCCACCCCAGGCTGAAGCATTCGAAGCCACGGGTCTCCAATCGGAAACGACCCCTTATCGGTCATGGTGCGAGTCCGTGTCGAGCGACGAGGGAGAGGGCCCACTGTTCCGGCGCCGTTTCATGGCCGAGCAGTTGGAAGTGGACCCGGCGAGCGTATTTCCGCGGATAAGTATCCGCTACCGACCAGGCGTGGTACAAAACGCCCGACCCCTAGCCAAGCGTACGAAGTCGCCTGGGGTCGACGAGCCCGCCCGGAAGCGTCACCCCAATCGCCGTCGCACTCGACGCCGGCATAAGAGGCCTCGCAGCAGTGGGAATAGTCTGCCGCCGGAGGAGAGGGTGGTCAACCAGCCCAAAAAGGCCAGAGGAGCGGCACAGGAGGAGCCATGGTCGCTGGCGCCGCGTTCGCCCCGCGAGCGCTTATTGGGACCCTTTCCCCCACGGAGGGTAGCTAGTGACCGTGGCACCACCACTCGGGCAGCGGTCCCGGTGGCCTGTGCGCGCATGGGACAAGAGCTGAAGGAGCCAGAGGTTCCACCACCCCTGGAGTCGGCGCTAGGAGCATCGACGACCCCAGGCGAGCCAACGCCATTGAATGGGTCATCTCCGAAGGAGGTAGCGGCTGTGTCCCCCACAGGGAGCGATCTCGTCCACGCCATGGCGGATTTGCTGGAGGCAGGGACATTAGTATGGAAGGCATCTTCGGGGAGCAGCGAGATCCACTAGCCACGCTGCACCCATTGATTCCCCAAGGGTGGCGTATCTTTCCCATCGGGACAATTCTCTCCCAGGCCACCATTACACTCGTCGAGGCGGAAGCCCAGCGCTACCGCGGACGACATCGTCGCACTCGGTTTAAAGTGAACGTCGGGGAGGACAACTTTACCGTGACCGTAGCCGCCAGCGGGGACGTGACGGCGACCCTTATGACGAAAGGGGGAAGGGGTGTGAGGCGGCCCGCCAGCGAGCTAACTCACAGCTGGCATGGAGCGCGCGAAGCGCAGTAATGTATATAGTAGGTTAAGAATTAGGTTAAGCTAAAACATTGTTAGTATAAATAGGTAGCATTAAGGCACTGAAGCCGAAGCGCACGAAGCGCGTCTCCTTAGAGACTAGTTTAAGTTTTAGGATTAGGTGGGCAAAGGAGCCAAAGGAAAAAATGGAGTAGATTTGCTTAGAATAGGAGCATAACAGCCGTTGCCCACGGTCAAGCGTACGCCGTTGATCGGTTGTGCAACACTGCCAACAAATTGCAACTCTACCTCTCGAGAGAGTAAGAGAGCGAAAGCTCGGTGGTGAGTTGCGAAGCGGTAGTGAGTTTCGTGCAGCCGAGGCTGGCGCGTAGCTTGACCGCGGGCAGGACGGCACTTAGTGATCGAGCGGTTGAATTGGCAGACGTCGCGAGTTGGCGCGTCTGTGGAGAAAAAGGAAAAGTCAAGTGAGTATCGAATAGGCGGAGCGCTAGGGCTCCACTAGGCAAGTGCGGCAGGATAGGTGCGTTAGTTATATTTAAGAACGCAAGTAATAATAAAGAGAATTGTGATTAATTTGAAATTAACTCTTTTCCTTTAAACCTCGATAATATTTTTGCAATAAACGACGAGGGCAAGTCCCGTTGGCCGAGCGAGTAATCCCGGCACTTTGCGTAGTAGAAACTAACCCGTTTTGCAATAAACAGCGAGGGCAAGTCCCGTTGGCCGAGCGAGTAATCCCGGCATTTTTGCGTAGTAGAACTAACTTTCTTAACCTAAACAGCGAGGGCAAGTCCCGTTGGCCGAGCGAGTAATCCCGGCGTTTTTACGTAGTATAATTAACCTACTTAATATGAATAACGAGGGCAAGTCCCGTTGGCCGAGCGAGTAATCCCGGCTTCCTCGAATAGTCTAGTAACCCCCTAGGTGAATCTTTCCAAATTTCTTGTAAATTCTAGACCCGGACAGACTGTACCCCGGCTGGAAACTACTTTACAAATGCAATGTTAAACAAATACTTTTTTGTGATTTATATGGTTTTTTATTATAGCCAAAAATGCAGAAACTTCCATCCATAAGAGAAATCTCAGCAACACTGGAGCCTCCAAATGAAAGCACTTGCTCTTTGCTTGCATAAAACTGAAGTGCAACGCATTCATTTGCGATGCCCCAGTAAAAATCCTTGATTAGCGGTTTAAAAGGTCATACAGCCTATCATGGCTGTATGAAATGCACGCAAGTGGACACTCGCATAGACAACCACACAGCCTTTTCGTCCACTCGAGGCCAAAATATTACTAATGATGACTATGCGTCTAGAAAATATGTTGATAATCATCAAAAATATTTTCTAGAAAACGATTTAATATTAGAAATCATTGGAATTGGCTTGATAACCCAACTCCCCTTTGACCCCTGAACCTCCTTGATTTAGGAATACCAAAAAATGTATTAAAATGATTTTTAGACCCTTTACCAGGGACCGTAACAGTTATAAGTCTTAAAGTAAAAATTTCAAAATAATAGTTATTTTTCAATTTTTATTCAATGGTTACAGAACAAGAATTATGTTTGATTTTTATTTAAAAGTTACAGAATAACAGTTATTTTTTTAGTTTTATGTAAAAGTTGCAGAATAACAGATATTTCATGATTTTTAATAAATAAATAAATAAAACTTAAACTCTAATATCTTTTGAACCAAGAGGTGTATTACTAAAATTTAGAAACATTCACGATGTATGGCTCCATACCTTTCATATGGTATATCGCATGTTTTTGAAGAACCAACGGTTGACAAAATTAAAGTTTCAGTTCGGAGTAATTGTTTATCTCTGTTATTGCTAATTGAACTTCATTATCCATGTCTTCTACATCTGATTCATTCAAAGCAGGCTCTGACAATAGCAAAATAGCACTTGAGTTTTTATATATCAGATTGTTAATGGAGAGTCAATTGCTTGAAGAGCAAACTTTGAACTCACTAATTTCGTGCATATTTTTAAATTTGTAACGCGCAGTATTCTAAAAAATGGGCCGCAAGAAAGACAGTTTTGTAAGGACATTTTTTAATTTCAAATTTGAAGAAAACATTAGGATGTGCAAGTTGTGCAAGCTCGTTTTTAAAGGAAATTATGTAACAAATTTAAAAAGACACTTGAGCGACGAGCACAAGTCGCAATACGAAAATGAAGCCAGTGAGCAAGAAAACTGTGAACCTCGCCAGAAGAAACAAAGAATTGCAGTTACTCGCAAAAGACGAATTTACGGATGCCTGCATCCAGTTAGTTACAATGAAAAATTAGCAATTTGCTGTACTGGACTCTGAGCCATTTAAAAAATTAACAGGTCAAATTTTTTCCGGCTTAGAAATTAGCCAAAATAACTTTGAAAAAAAAAAAAAATATGGAGCACGTATCTGAAAAATTTCTAGCCGTAAAGGAAGTTATGTAAAGGCAATGGAACGCAAAATGATTTGTGTAAAGCTAGACATTGCGTCAAGACATAGCAAAGGTATGCTAGGGATAAATGCTCAATTTTACGAAAACAGCGAAATTAAAGTAGTCACACTGGGTATAATTGAACTAAATAAGAAGCACACCGGCGCTAATCTCAGTGCTGAAATAGAGAACATTCTAAGCGAGTTTTGTTTGGACATAGCCCAAATTTATTCAGTGACGTCCGACAATGGTCGTTACATTTTAAAGTCCATTGGACTATTTAACCAAGATCCAGAAAACAGCTCCGATGAAGAAGAACTGATTAATCACGTCAGCATTTTCTTAATTGCATCTGTTAAATGTGCTGCACACACTCTTCAACTCTTCGTTAAAGATTTTATGAAGCAATTCGACAATGCAGGTCTAATTAATAAAGCTCGTCAGTCGGTAAAACTGTTAAGAACTCCCACACAGGTAGATTATTAAATTTTTTTAATATTCATTATTTTAACATTTTTTCCATGTTGTCAGTTTTAGCTGAAGGCTTACCTATGTCCACTATTGATGTTCCCACACGGTGGAACTCAACCTTCGTAATGCTCGAACGTCTTTTTATATATAAACATTTCTGCAAAAAATACGTTAATAGTTGAAGCGCTCAAACCCATCTATTTTGCCACCCAAAAACTCCAAAATGAACAATAATATTTGGGGGGTTCAACTAAAATTAACCGCTAAGGTAATGAGCAACCCTCACAGTCCGGCATTAGCAAGCGCCATTGAAAAAAGAAAAGATGCGATAACTTCTAATTAAGTAGTTATCGCAGCTGTATATTTGGATCCCAGGATGCGAAGGGATTTGCTGAAAAATCCAGGGCAAATACTAACGGCACGAAATCTTGGTGTATAATGTGTAATATGCACTTGTTATTATACTTTTCCTCGCAGAGCGTATCTCCTTTGGTATTATCAGATCATGCTGCGAATGACGTCGACCCACCGATCATGTCGGAAAGCACTCTACTTGATGCATTTTTAAATTCTATTGACGTTTGTTCAGATAGTATTGAATCCGATGTAGATGATATGGATAACGAAGTTCAATTGGCAATAACGGAAATAAATAATTACTCCCCAAGGCCAATTAACATAAATGAAAATATAATGAAATATTGGGAGGAAAAGAAATACATGTTTCCACGACTATATACAATTGGCAAAAACGGCCCACTGCATTCCAGAAACGCAAGTTAGTTTTGAATGGGCCTTCTCCGCACTTAAGCTTGTCGTGACCGGCTTAAGATGTAACTTGTCACCCAATTCCATTAAACAAGTTTTTTTTTTAAAACTAAATAAATTTTAATCAAAGCCATACATCGTTTACATCGTGCAATATCATGGCATGCGATATACCATATTAAAGGTATTGAGCCATACATCGTTCAAAGGATATTAGAGCTTAAGATTTATTTAAAAGTTATGAAATAATTCTTATTCCGTATAAGGGTCTGTTAAGTTTATCAAAAATAAAATGTGCGTAACAGGTCAAAGGAAGTCTGGCAGACCCCATGAAGTATATATATTCTTAATCAGCATCAACAGCCGACTCATGTCCGTCATGTCCATCTGTCTGTATGAGCGCCTAGATCTCCGAGACTATAATAGCTATGTAGGTTCATCTATGGGCTAAGCAGTACAAGTTTATGTTAAAAATTTGATTTTGATCGAAAACAATATTTTTGAAATCCCATTAAGGCTAGAGTCCTGTATTTTGGCACACAGGATGAGCATCAGGGTCCCAATATATCCTGAAAATTTCATCACGATCGGATGCAGAAGAGCATATTGACGTTACAACGCGCTATGGGGTACTATTAGTGTTATTCTTATTATAGCCTGTGCCCATTGAAAATGGGCAAAAAAGGCTATAATGAATTTGTGTGAATGGATGTAACAGGCAGAAGGAAGCATGTCCGACCCTATAAAGTATATATATTCTTGATCAGTATCAATAGCCGTGTCGATTGACACCTGTCCGTCTGTCTGTCCGTCTGTCCGTCCGTCCGTCCGTCCGTCCGTCCGTCTGTATGAACGCGTGGATCTCAGCAACTATAAGAGTTAGAGACTTCAAATTTGGAATGTAGGTTCCTGAATACCATACGCAGATCAAGTTTATTTTCAATTTTCGATATCATGTCCCGTTGGTTTTAAAATTAGGAAAATCACCATAACATAAGCAATGTTAAAGCTAGAGACTTGAGATTTGGCACACATGATAAAAAGCTTGGGATTAATGTGTCCTGAAAATTTCATCGCGATGCCACGCCCCCTTCGCCCATAACTCGGAAAAGCTGATAACAAGAGCAGTTTTATAGCTAGAGACTTGAAATTTGGCACACATAATAAGTAGCCTACTCTCAATGTGTTCTACAAATTTTGGTACGATCGGATATTAAACTCAGAAGTTATTCAATAAACAAATTTATGAAGCGCAGCACATACGTTGCAGCGCAGTAGCAGCGCAGTCGCTGCGTCGCGCCGACGACATGTATGTTTGATTTGCATTTCTTTTGCTGTGGCGCTAAACATAAACAATCAATAGCCGCAGTCCAGTGTTGCCAGACTATCGCAAGCTACCTACTCTCGATGCAAGCAAAATCGACTTCAAGCGATATATTTAAATCCCATTATGATGAAAATACTTTTCTTTGAAGACCTGCACAGGCTATCCTACTGTCGCGCCCGCTCGACTGATCGGCTTGTTTTCATTTAGAAGAATAAGTAAAGGGTCTCTCATAGTCGACTTCGACTGTAGCCTTAAGCTAGGTACACACGATGCAAACAATTTGCAGCAAGTTAAAAATAATTTGCAGCAAAAGTTTGCACAAATGTTTACACCTATGCAAATATTGCAAGAAAATTTCTTGCTTCAATCAATTTTTGTTTTGCACGCAAACTTTTGCATGGCTATTTCGTGCAATATATTGCGTTAATGGCTACACCAGAGATCTGCACCGGTGGTTGTTTTCGACACCAGTAGTGTACTCAATTCTTTTGCGTTGCCGGTGTTACAAGCACCGCCTAGCATGCGGTTGCGGTGTTTCGGGGAAAGCTTCGTATGGAACGTATTATGTGAAATTTTAAAGGAAAACGGTTCACTGGTGGAAGATTTGCTGTACTGCCGCTCGTGTCGGACCATTTTAAAATCTGTTGGCAATCAAACCTCCAACTTGAGTCGCCACAAATGCTGCCAAGCACTGAAAAATCCGAAAAATGGAAGCACTGAATACTGTGTCCAGATGGATTGTCGAGGATTGCCGCCCCTTTTCTTCCGTTAGTGGGTCCGGATTTAAGGCAATGGTGCAATTTTTTCTTAAGATTGGTACTATCTACGGAGAGTTTGTTTACGTGGACGATTTGCTGCCCGATGGAACAACTATTGCCCGTAAATGCCAAAAAGAGGCAGAAGATAAAAGAGCAGAGATAAGCAACGGGTTGAAAGATGTCGTGGGTCGTGGTGGAGTTTCGCTTACATTGGATTTATGGACGGACAACTATGTGAAACGCACTTTTTTAGGAGTCACAATGCATTTCCAAAAAGAGTATCAGATGATGAGTATGATATTGGGCTTAAGATCAATGGATTTTCAGAGAGCAACTGCTCCGAATGTGCTGGAAAAATTATATTCCCTCTTAAGCCAATTTGGAATAAAGTCACTGGACAACATTAAATTTACTACAGACCGTGGAACAAACATTTTTAAGGCTCTTGAAAGTTATATTCGACTTAATTGTAGTAGCCACTTATTTGCTAATGTGCTCGATAAATCATTCCAGGAAACAGAAGAACTAGCCGACTTGCTAATTGCTTGCAAAAAAAACTGTCAGATATTTTAAAAAAGCAAACTTACAACACAGGCTTAATACATCTCCTAAAAACCCATGTATGACCCGTAGGAACTCGAACTATACCATGTGTAAATCAATTCGCGATAATTGGCTAGATATAAATAATATATTAACTGAGTCCAATGAACATGATAGATTACTTAACATAAATATTAACACACTTAATTCAATAGTCGAATTGTGCAAAAACTTCGAAATTATTTTTAGGGAAATAGAAACAAATTTTGGAAAATAATTTATCTATATGGCACAAAGTTGCATTTTTTTTATATCCACCAGCGCTAAATATGAAATTAAGTGATTCAACTGAAATTAAGGATTTTTGCGTTTCCGAAATAGAAAAAACTTCAAGTGTAGCGATCAGAATTTCTTCAGAACCAATTCCGCTAAATTTTGATAACATACCAGCATCACCTTGCTCAGATATTTCTATTTGTTCTTCCGCTACTTATATTGACTCTCCTTAGCTAAAAATAAATTTTTTTTCTCCAACTTAATAAAAAATGTTCAAATGTTAAAGAAACCCCATTAGAAGGAGTTCAAAAATATTGTAAGGAAAAAGTACCCATAACAGAAGACCTTGAAGTCGTGGAATGGTGGAAAAATACTATCCACAATTGTCAAAATTTGCAATACAAATACATTCTATTCCCGCAAGTAGTGCAGCAGCAGAAAGGAGTTTTTCTCTTGCCGGGAATATAATAACAGAGAAGAGATCCAGATTAGCCCCTAATTTTGTTGACGCTTTACTGTTTCTCCACTCATTTTATAAAAATCTAAATGTAAATAAATAAGTTTTTTACTTTACTATAATAATTTAAGTCATTAGTTATCATCATGAAGTTATTGTTTTATTTTAATGTGAAGTTATTATTATTACTAATTAAATAAACGCACAAATTGGATTGAAGAATTCCTATTACCTCTTTTTATCAAAGTCAATATCGACGCAACGCTTGCATCAACAGAAAATGCATGTGAAACAAATTTAAACAAGCCGATCAGTCGAGCGGGCGCGACAGGTGGATACCCTGTGCAGGTCTTAAAATAAAATTTTTTTTTAAAAAGTATTTTAATTATAGTGGAAGTGCTTTTTTTTATGACTACATATACATTTAAATATTTCAATACAATTGTAAAGGGGACACTTTTCCAACTTATTTGAATTAAATTAGAACGAATAAATCGAAAATCGTTATCGGAATTGCTCGAAATCGATTTTGCTTGCGGCCAGAATTGCAACAAACTAAATTTCACTCTGGATGTAGTCTGGCAACACCACATGTTTCTCTCTCTCACACACAGCAGTTATCTTATTGCGCGCCAAACCATTTCTTTTTGAAATTTAAAGAAATGTTTATATATATGGGCTTTTGTAATGCAGAACAATTTAATTATTTTAATACTTTGATAGAAACGTGATTATGTCAACCATACGTGTAAGCAATCTCAAATATAAATTAATATAATAATAGTAATTAATCAGTTTATCAGTGCTGGAAAACTCTCAAACTGTGGTTGAACAGTGTTGGACAACTGGCCAATTATAATGAAAAATTGTCAATATAAGAAATTCCTTAATATCTCCTTTATTTGTGGGTCGATCGCTATGAAACTTGCAGCAAATTGCTTATCGTTGTTGTACTGTCAATTTAAGCTCTGTTATCTCAACGAAGATGAGTGTAAACAGTTGCAATTATTAATTTTACATTCCTGTGAGGAAGACAAGGCGAGCGATAGTGCAAAAAAGATTGTCATATGTGCTCTATGTGAAATAATGGCAAAAATAGAAATTCCTTAATATCGCCTTTATTAATGGGTCGATCGCTATGAAACTTGTATCAAATTTCTTAGCGTTGTTCTACTGTCAATTTAAGCTGTGTTATCTTAACAAACATGAGTCGCTAATATTAATTTTACATTCCCGAAAGAAAGACAAGGCGAGCGATAGTGAAAAGAATATTATCATATACTCTCTCGCTCTTGCCAACAACTATGAAATAATGTTAATAATAAAAATTCCTTAATATCTCATTTATTTGTGGTTCGATCGTTATGAAACTTGCAGCAAATTGCTTAGCGTGGTTATTCTGTTAATTTAAGCTGTATTATCTTAACAAAGATTGTAAACAATCGCTTATATTAATATACATAACAATGTATAGTTCTGCGTGTGACCGATGGATGGCGCCACATGCCACATAACACAATGCGCCATACAGCGGCCGACACCGCAAATTATCAGATTATCATATGCTTTCTCGTTTGCGCAAATGGAATTTTCATATGCTCTCTCGCTTTTGCCAAAAAATGGAATTAAAACAAATTCCTTAATATCTCCCTTATTTATGGATCGATCGCGATGAAACTTGCAGCAAATTGCTCAGCGACAGTTATACTTCAACTATCAGTCATGTTAGGCTGAATTATCTTGGAGTTTGAGGTCTTCTTCTATTTGCGTGGGCGGGGGGTGAGATATCGAAAATTGAAAATAAACTTGATCTGCGTATGGTGTTCAGGAGCCTACATTCCAAATTTGAAGTCTCTAGCTCTTATAGTTGCTGAGATCGACGCGTTCATACAGACGGACGGACGGACGGACGGACGGACGGACGGACGGACGGACGGACGGACAGACAGACGGACAGGTGTCAATCGACTCGGCTATTGATACTGATCAAGAATATATATACTTTATAGGGTCGGAGAGGCTTCCTTCTGCCTGTTACATACATTCACACAAATTCATTATACCGCTTTTGCCCATTTATAATGGGCACAGGGTATAAAAAGCACTAGCAAAAAATGAGCTGTTCACTGAGTCACCAAGTACCAAAAACACTACATCATTTTTGGTGTTGTTTTTTTACACACACTTTTTGAGCGGTGACTGCTGGTATGTCGAAAATATACGTTCTCAGAATGTGACACACACTTCACGCACTGCATACGAAGGAGCAGAAAAGGAAACGAGTAAAAAACCACCGCATCAATTTTTGTTGCGGTGCCTTAATACTCATGTATGAAAATGGTATTGTATGAATGCGGTGCACTACTAGTTGCGGTGGACCGCTGCAGATCTCTGGTCTACACGCGCTTTCATTTTTTGTTTTCAGTGCTGGCAAGTGACACTCATTTGCAAGTTCTGTTGTTTTGTGGAAGTCAAGGAATAACGACGTGTTTATATTATGTCGGCACAAAAATCAAGAGTTGCTGCTATTGCTATATTAGCAACTTTAATTAAACGTAAAAAAGTGAGAAGATTAGAGTCTGCAAAAAAAGAAAGTGTTGGGTGAAAGAGTGGATTTCCAAATGAGATGAAAAACGAGTGCATCAGAACCTTTTAAAAGAGCTACAAAATGGCAATGAAACAAACTATTGCAATTTTTTTCGCATGTCAGTCAGTGATTTCAATTTTTTATTAGAAAAAGTAAAAAAATACATAACTAAACAAGACACTGTAATGCGTCCTGCGATTCCACCAAATGAGCGATTAGCCCTGACATTGCGTTTTTTAGCCACGGGTATGTATTAAATATAATTAAAATTTTTATGAACTTTTAATTAATATGTTTATTGATGTAATTAAATTTTTTACAGGTGATTCATATCATTCTCTGATGTTTCTTTTTCGCATTCCTGTGAGTACGGTTGCAAGCATTGTGCCGGAGTCTTGTCGAGCTGTATATGAATGCCTGAAAAGGGAATATCTTAAAGTAAGTATGTAAATTATATATATATATATATATATATATATATATATATATATGCATTTACTTTTTTACCATCTGAAAAGGCAAAACTGGAGAATTGGTAGACGAGTACACGATATTAGGTGTGGAACAAGTAAAAGTGCCCTCGCTATCAATTTCCGATACTTCCAAAATAGCTCTTTGAATTTGTCTGCGAAGCAGAAGTCTATTTTGGTGTGATTTCAACAATCTGAGCTCATATGCAACGAAATCACCGAACACCTAATGGTCATCCGCTGGCTTATCGAGTAAAGCGCTTGCCTTTTTAATAAGCAGATCTTCGTCCTTAAATTCTATCTCGTCACGTTTTCTTTTTTTTTTGCTTTGGATGTACTTGGTTCGTCATCTGTTGTTATTGACGAATTAGCTAAACATGGTGCCTCTCCTAAGAATATTGTGTTAACGGCGCTTTCACTTAGATCCTAAGTATATGTGAAGAAGTATGAAATGAAAATGTAAACAAAATATTAATAATTTATATGAATTTTCTTAGGTTCCCAATTCTACAAACGAGTGGCTTAAAATTTCATCCGACTTTGAAAGTATTTGTAACTTTCCTCATTGTATCGGTGCATTAGACGGAAAACACGTAGTTATGAAAGCTCCGTCTAACTCTGGTAGTACCTACTAAAACTATAAGGGCACGCATAGCGTTGTGCTAATGGTGCTAGCAGATGCAAACTATAAAATAATAATTCGATGTAGGAGGCAAAGGAAGAATTTCTGATGGAGGAATTTTTAACGCATGTAGTCTATCATATGCGTTACAAAATGAACAACTTCATGTTCCTGAGGAGCAGCCACTTCCGGGTCGAGATCTAAAGGTGCCCTATGTACTTGTAGCGGATGATGCATTCGTATTGAAAAGATACATAATGAATCCATATCCATTCAGAAATCAAACAGCTCCAAATCGTGTTATAACTACCGTCTTTCCAGAGCAAGAAGAGTGGTAGAAAATGTTTTTGGCATAATGGCAAATAGATTTCGGGTTTTAAGAAAGCCATTGGAACTTGGGCCAGAAAAGACAATAAATGTTGCCTCTGCAATTTGCGCATTACATAACTGGTTGATGGCCAAGAAAGAGTCAAAACAAAAACTGCATACCAATTCAAAGAAGTACCCAAAACTCTACTGAAGTAAAAGATATACGTGAAGAATTTAAAAATTTTTTTGTTTCGCCTGATGGTGAAGTGTCATGGCAATATAAACATACAGTATGTCAACTAATTGTGTGCAAAAGAAAATAGGTCACAAAAATTCAACTTTAAATACAAATTTATTGGGAAGGGCACTTGTTTTTATAATTCGTTTTTCACAATATGTTTCATATGTGTCTTCTTAAATTAAATAATTAACAAAAATAATAAAAATAGAAACATAAAATATAAAAAATTCACTAAACAAAAAAAGAAGCATTTATGCGCTGTCAATTAATTCTTTGCAAAATGCAAACAATTTTTTTTCAAATGGCTATATCTTTCAAACAATAAGTCATAATTGGCTAATATTTTGTATGCCCGCCATTAGCATCCATAACTGCCATGAGGCGCCGCGACATCGACGAAATAAGTTCATTTATGTCGTAGTATTCCGGTATTTTTCGCCACTCCTCATTGATGCATTTAATCAACTCAGCTTCCGTTTTCCGACTCTTTTCTTAAGCAATGCCCACAAATTCTCTATAGGATTGAGATCCGGACTTTGGGCAGGCGTGTCAATCACTTTGCTGCAATTATAAAGTAGCCAGGTTCGACACAGAAGCGATTTGTGCTTCGGATTATTATCTTGGTACAGTTTGTATTTGACTTTGCTGCTGTTTCCTGGATCAAAGAAACCAAAATTGTTCACACTTCTGGTCAATTCATTTTTAATATGTCCAAATAGAACTCTTTCGTCATTATTTAATTAAATATGCTCAACTCTCCAACGCCTTTGGACGAAATACAGCCCCACACCATGACTAAAAGCTTGCCAAATTTTACTGTAGGTACAATATTCTTGGACAGGAGGGCTGTTTTTGGTATCCGAAAAACCTTGCTGGGTCCATCATGATAGTACATCATGATTTTGGTTTCGTCACAAAAAATAACGTCATTTCAGTACTCAGGAGCATTGTTGGCATTAAGCTTTGCAAAGTTCAGGCGCCTCTCAATATTCACAGCAGATAGCAATGCACAGTGGTTGGGCTTGTATGGAGCCGCGGCCAAAAATAGTTCTAGTTGTTTTATCGTTTTGAAATTTTCACCAAAATTCTATAAAAATATTTTAAATGTATAGTCAAAAAATTGGCCATATCGTACGGCTATATCATATAGCTGTCATATGAACGATCTGTCCAAAATCAACCTTTAGTATGAAAAACTTTTTTTTTTCTTTGAATATCTGGTTTGTCGACATGTAATCCCATTTGGGCGCGGAAGTCTGCTTGAATTTGTGCTTTTCTATCCTTAAATACTTGTTTATCTTCTGGGTTACAAATTCGCCAAGTTTTCAAATGCAATCTAAATGCCACATGCAAGAAATATTCAAAAAACCGAATATAGGAGTGCAATGGAGACAATCCAAACTCGAAATGTTCTTCGTTAACTTTTTTGTTTAAGCATTTTTCCAAATCATTCATTTCGCTCGGCTTTGCGTCACATATGTATCATTTGCAAGTAGATGTTTCACTTAAAGCACAAAAGACTTTTCCGTCAACCATTGTTAATTCCAATCGATGTGAAATTGAAATATTTTTTTTGAGTACTTTACATGCATATGGATCCAGCGCAGAAATTTTCTCTGTAAAGTATTTTGCTTCATCCAAAGTCAATTGGGTTGTTTCTTTTTTGAATTGGTACCTTATTGGTCTGCAGTAGCGTGTTGATGACGGTCGAGGATTTTTCCAAATTATTTTGTATTTCTTGGAATCATTTTCTTTCGTTATTAATTGCAGTGGTACATACGAAATCACAAACAAACTCGAATCATCAATGTTATTGTTCAATGTTTTCTGCTTATATTCGGAATGACCAGAACTACCGTCAAATCCCCATTTGCCAATTAAAATCAAGTCGGCCCCGCTATCATCACTAATTGACTCAAGGACATCAGCTTGAAGTTGTACAATTCGCAACGCCGTGTGATCCAACAAGCTTTGCAGCTCAACTTCTGCTTTTGATTCGCAGACACTGATATTTTCGGGATAAGATGATGTTTTGGCCGCCAGAAGTTTTTCGTAGCTTGGTAGTAAGTTAAAGGAAGTCTTACTATTGGCATAACTACAAATAAGCAAATATTGATGTTTACTCATATTTGTATCAAGAAAGAGTGATAAGACTTCATCCACATTAACTTCGGTAAGCGTTGGTTGAGATGAGGTGCATGAGCGCAATATAGTAGCAATAGACTCGTCGGTTTTCGACAGCTCAGCAATTTTACGTCGTTTTGACCGGTCAGAAGCTTCAATAAAATCGGTTTTTGGTCGTCCACGGTCTGAATTTTGGGGTGTTAATTGGGCACAGCATAGCGGAAAGGTTTCCTTTTCATTCAACCAATCAGATTGATATTGCAGAATTGACGACTTCATGCGTTTGTAATTTAACCAAAACGTTATAATTCTTTTACAAATGCAACCAATTTGCCTTGAAACTGCACTCATGTCAACAATATAGCCCTTTTTAATAATGTTCGCTTCTATACCTTGAATCAATTTTCTTTGCCTTTCTATGGCGCTTCCTTCTTCGCTGCACCATAAATTAAAAACATATAAACGTGAAAAGACACACTTATAAGAATAACCTATTAAAATTGAAAGCAAGGAAATAAACAAAAACAAATCAAAACTATTAATAAATGAACTAAATGTTTTGGAAAGTTAAACACAAGCTCATTAGACGAAGACAGAGCAAATCGCACAACAAGAACACAAGCGAAAAAACATTTTTCTACTGCAAAAGTGACCCTGAAAAAGTTAAGGCGGTGCTAGAATTTTTACGATTGTAAAGCCATCTGCAAATTTCTGCAAACAATTTTAACACATTTATTACCTGAAACCCAGACAAACACATTGGTATACAAATGAACCGTGGCTTTTTGTGGCGTCATTACTAAAACTCTACCTAAACATGAAAAAGACGTTCAAAATATAGGCAAAAAACATGTATCACTTCAAATCAATATAACAACAACAGTTTAACAAGTAAGTTAATAAATAATATCTCAAATAATAGAAAATACCTTCAGCTTTAAAATCCATAACAAATATTTTTAATTTGCACACGTAATAAGTAAATTGACTACTTCAAAGTTCGGTTTTGATGTGAAATACTCGCGATGCGCGCAGCTGCGCTTTGGAAATGTACCGGTGCACTGAACTTCAATTCTATTTTTAGAAAGTACCGTTAGATTTCCAGAAAAATCTGGTTTGCCATAAAGAACTTTGGACATTTTAGAGACGATTTGGTTACTTTTCGTAAATTTTTGTTATCAATTTTTTTATTTTTGGCCTATGGGCGCAACCACTGTGCAATGGCTTCTTCCTTGCTACATATGATGAGTATTTGTAGCGATTAAGTGTTTTTCTCACAGTCTCGTGGCTCACGATCTTCTTGCAATCAGTTTTGATACAATTCGCCAACTCTCTGAGGCTTGTTTGCGGTTTATTATCAATTATTTTCAATATTCTTAAACAATCTCGTCGATCGAGCTTTGGTGGTCTGCCTTTAGAGCTCTTTAATTCCAGCCTGTTTTCTTCATCTGCGCGTTTGATAATATTATATACTGTTCTTATTTTAATTTGGTACATTTCAGCTAACTCTTTTACTGTTTTTCCTTTGATAAAATGATAATACATCAAATTATTATGGTATCAAATTATCTTTGGTGCGTAAGCCAGGCATTGCGAAAATCCTCGAATTCACAAAAACTTGCACTCAATCGAAACAAATTGCTAAGCAAATGAGTGCAAGGAAGACTAGAAAAAAGCATGCGGTCGATTTCGATTTCAAATTCGCTTGTCCCGTTATTTTTCTGCGTCCTCTTTTAAGCAGTGTTTGCATTTTGCAAAGAATTTATTGACAGCGTCATAAATGCTATTATTCTGCTTTCTTAATTTCTTTTACTTAGTTTTTAGAATTTTGTATTTTTTTTTGTCATACATATAGCCAATACATAGCTTAATAATAATTTATTTTAAAAAAAATTACCATTTTTATTTGCGTATATTCAAAAAAAAGTTATTTTGCAATTTGCGAAATTGATTTTTTCAAGTATTGGCAAGTATAAATGGCATGTACCCACACAGAAATGCTGGGACCGATTTTTAAAAAATCGATTAACTTCGTGCAGTCGCGTTCTAAGTTAGTATGAGTATTTATTATCTTATACCTAGATTAGCTGTGTTGGTGGCTTAACGAGGTGTTGCAGACATGAAGAATTTTTTAGGTAAAGGTAAGTTTCAATATTATTATTATTTGTATGGCCGCTGTGAATTCTGTATGTGTGTGTGTATTTATTAGAAAATGTTGATTTCGAAATTAGCAGCGACTCTGAGGATGAGGAACTACTGCGAAGTGTAAAATGTAACAAGGTGTTAAAAACTTATGGTAACACTACCAATATGTCTCAGCACCTAAAGTGTTTGCACCCGGCATTGCTGCCAGCAAAAAAATATGCCATCGTTTGTAGTTCAGATACGTACGGCAGAAATTTCATTGAAAAAAAGAAACACGACAAGTCTGTAATAACATTGATTGTTAAGGACATGGGACCATTCCGAATTGTTGAGCGTTAGCGATTTCGAGAGTATTCTTATACATTAGATCCACGGTACGTACTACAACGCCGAAAACCCCTTCGGAACACCCTTTTACAAAATATATATTTGCTTAAAGTAATATTGAGTGAAGTGGAATATTGCGCAATTACCACAGATAGATAGATTTCAAAAGCTAATAAATATTATCAGACCGTTACCTGTCATTTCGTAACCAGCGATTTTGTCCTTCGTGAAGTCCAATGACCTGGATGACGACACTTCACACACTGCTCAAAATATAGCCGATTCGATTCAAATGGTGCTGCTCGAACGGGGAATTTTTGATAAAACAGTTGGAATTGTAGCGGATAACGCAGCAGGTGAAAGCCTGCCAATTGCTCAAGAAAAGACACTTGGACTATAATGCTCACACCCTTAATTTGATAATACAAGATGTTCTGGCTTTGGAGCAATTGACAGGAATAATCTCTAAATATAAACGCATAGTTTCATATTTCAAGTCAAGTGTAACTAAATATTCCAAATTAAGGGCATACATACAGGCTCACCCAAGAATGTCCAACGAGATGAAATAGTTGCTACAAAATCATGAAACGTCTGATTTTGATTAACAGTGAAGAATCACAAGTGCTTCCGTCTCTTTAAAAAGCTCCTAGTCCTTTGTCCGCAGACGAGATTACCATATTGAGTGACTTGGAGATTTTTTTGAACCGTTTTATTCTTCGTCAATTCGGGTGTCAGCTATCAGCTATCGGTCACAAGCTCAAAACTAATTCCGACAACAATCGACTTGCTGTATCGCTTAAATTCCGCGTTACCCACATTGAAGACTATATAATGCATTGAAATCCTACAGCACTTGGCTGATTTAATAAACCGTCACATCGCACTTTATGAGGGAAGAAGTGTCCTCCGATTGGCAACACTTTTAGATCCCCGTCTAAATAAAGAGGGATTTGTAAATTAAGAGATTGCTGACGTGGCAGGTACTGCTTTACATAGCGAGCAATAGTTTTAATTAAGTCTAAGAGCCAAACTCCCAATCTGGAAGTGTCACAGACAAAGCCAATACAAGAAAACAACTCTCAGCCTTTGATGTTTGCCTTTGTGCGAAGAAAAATTGCAAAAAAAAAAAAAAAAAACAAACTACAAGGGGGATGGTATTATATTATCCTGATAATATATTGAAAAGCCCTAAAATCTATGAGTTCACTGGAGTATTTGAAGGTAATCTTTCTGCACATATCATACCTGAAAATAAAGAATCGTTTTATGTACACATTTCAGACTCATTTACAAGAAATGCACTCCAGCCTCTTCAACTTCTTCTGAAAGAATTTTAAGTGCAACTGGAAACACAATTCCTGAAAATGGACATGTCTGAAACCAGAAATTGTTGTCAAACTACGATTTTGCAACAAAAACCAATGGCTGAACTAGATTTAGTCACTACAAAGCCTAGTCTCCATCTATGTTCTCCATTATGCGAGCATTAATTTGTAAGTCATTTCATTTTAATCTCAATTGTCTTTTTATTTTTAGACCCTTTACTTTAAAAAAGTAAAAAGAGGCTATTATGTTTGTCAAAATTTGCGTAACAGGTCGAAGGAAGTCTGACAGACCCCATAAAGTATATGCAGTGGCTCACAGTTTAAAGTATGCAGTGCATACTTAAAACTTCAAACTTAAATAGAGTCTAAACTATTGGGCGTATTGCAACAAATGTGGTACCAAATTAAAGAGAAAAATGTTTAGATAAACATATATTTATAATATTATTTGTATTTTTAGTTTGGACTCATTCCTGGATAAGATTTTTTGAATTTGCATTACATTTAGGCTAAAATGCAAATTGAAAAAGTGGCAAATAAGAGGAGATGATAAGTCAATTATCTTAAAAAGAAAAAAAGAAATACAAAACGATTTTTGGAAAAAACTCGGACTTCGCGTGGACATGCCCAGAGTAGGTGGATCCGGTTCCACAAATGACGGAAACACTGCTCGTCGAGCGTTTAGTGAACATGACATTTTTTCTGAAATAACTGGTGTTGACAAAGAGCTTATTTTTCGATTTAAAATAATTTTGATTTGTTTATCGTGCTAGTTCGAAATAAACTCAAGTAAATTTGAAATATATTGCTTTGAGACAGCAAAACATTTTCAGGAGTTATATTGCTGGTTGCCAATGGCTTCTACGGTACATAAAGTCCTCATGCATTCAAAACAAATACTAGAAAATACGGCGCTCCCAATAGGCTTTTTTGCAGAACAGGCTACTGAATCGCGACATAAAATATACAAATCCGATAGATTGCATCACGATCGCAAAACAACCGCATCAATAACATGTTAGACGTATTTAATAGGGCCGTGGATACATCAGATCCATTAATTTCTACAACATTTTTAAAGAGACGATTACAAAAGCGGAAGCGTTCGATACTTCCAAATGAAGTAATTGACCTATTATGTAGCTGCGAAACGATAGAGGAATTTGAGCCTGGCAACGAAGACGATGAAATTAATTAATGTGAAGAGTCTCCTTATGATTTAAATTTAGAAAATGAATTAGATTTAATCAAGTACTAAATGTATTACTATAAATAAAATAAACGAATGAATTTCATGTTTGGATTAATGGTTGCAAAAGGGTTAATATTGATTTTTAGTGTTTAATGGGTTAATTTCCATTTTTTTAACAGAATTATTCTTACTCTTGAAATGCTTACAAGTTTTGATTTGAATCCCATGAGATTGCTGCCTTAATTAATTTCGCACAGAAAAAGTGGTCATTTGAACCATAGTGCGTCGGCGCGGCGCAGCGACTGCGCTGCAACGCATCTGCTGCGCTGCATAAATTTGTGTCTTGAATAACTTCTGAGATCATTATCCGATCGTACTGAAATTTGTAGGACACATTGAGAGTAGGATACTTACCATGTGTGCCAAATCTTTAGCTATAAAACTGCTCTTGTTATAAGTTTTTCGAGTTATGAGCGAAGGGGGCGGGGCATCGTGATGAAATTTTCAGGACACATTAAGCCCAAGCTTTTTATCATGTGTGCCAAATCTCAAGTCTCTAGCTTTAACACTGCTTATGTTATTCAGCGTATGGTATTCAGGAACCTAAATTCCAAATTCTCTAGCTCTTATGTTTGCTGAGATCCACTCGTTCATACAGACGGACGGACGGACAGACAGACAGACGGACAGGTGTCAATCGACTCGGCTATTGATACTGATTAAGAATATATATACTTTATATGGCCGGAGATGCTTCCTTCTGCCTGTTACATACATTCACACCAATTCATTGTAGCCTTTTTTGCCCATTTTTAATGGGCACAGGCTATAATAATAAACTCGGAAGTTATTTAAAACTCATTATTTATTTACAAAATTAATTATTATACACGGAATAATATAATAACTAACATAAAAAAAGGGGGGAGTGCTAACAACTAAGGCCATCGACTCGAACATTAACTTATATGCTACTAAGTAAATAACTTTTGTCTAGGAACTTAATGATTTGTGTAACATTATAATGTGTGGGTGAGGCAAGGAGGGAGGAAGATTGATCTGCCCAAATAGACTGATCCTTGTGTTGTAAAGATGGGGTATCCAATAAGTGTTGAATAGATAAATCCCCTCCGCATTTCAGGCAACTGGGTTTGGATTTTCCTTTTAGGAGGTGCTCGTGGGTTAAGGCGGAGTGACCAGTTCTAAGCCGAGTGATCACATTGCAATGTCTTTTTTGCAATGAGGGTGGGTATCTAATTGGTTCCTTGTTGGGGTTGAATTGTTTGTACCAATGAATGTATGAGTCCCATTTTGTTGATTCCTTTTTTTTTAGAATGGCTTTGATGTTCCGCCATAGGTTTTCTCTGACGCCCGGGATCACTGTTAGACAAGGCGATTGTCCTGCCTGGTTGGCCGCTGCATCAGCGAGTTCGTTACCTTTTATGCCCATGTGACCTAGGGCCCAAAAGAGTTTTATTTTGGCAGCGTGTTTGATACACAGGTGTCGAATTTCGCATATCAGGCTGTTTTGGTTGTAGTGATTTTTCACGGCATTAAGAGTGGAAAGACTGTCGCTGCATATTACAAATTTGCCCTCTAGCTCTAGAGCATGTTTGATAGCTTTCTTTCCTGCTTGTCTTTCAACGAGAAAAGACGTACGATGGCAACCTCTTCACACCTCAATTGGTTGATCATTCGCAACAACAACGCTTTCTTGTTGAAGAAGCGTGATGTTAAGAAACCCTTCAGCACAGAGCCCAGCAATCTGACCAATGTCAGCTCTTACCGCTACAGCGGAGTTGTGCACAAGAAGACCGTTGGTGTTGTGCCCGCTGCCGATAAGAAGGGCTTCACCGCTGTCCTGAAGAAGGGCAAATATGGCCAGCGTCCCGCTCAGAACACCGTGCGTGTTAACTTCAAGGCTGGTCCTCGTCGCTCCCTGAAGAAACTGAAGAACCTGCTGATTGGCTCCAAGTACCGCAAGGATCTGACCCATGCTGCTCTCCGCCGCGCATCCGCCGTTCTGCGCTCTCAATAAGATGGGTAATTGAGAAGTACTTTTCTACATGAGAATAAAAAACCGTTAAAATCCAAAAAAAAAGAACCGCAACAGCTTCTGCGGAAAATATTGTAAAATAAGCAGGGAGCGATCCTGTTGAGACAAGAGTTCCCGATTGGCTCACGACTGCAAAACTAGTAGAGTGCGCTGTTTTTGATCCGTCACAGTAGAGCCAACTCCAGTTAGTGCTACTTTGCGTTTCGGCTGCTACCATTTGTTGAAATACACTTTTGGGTGTTGCGGATTTTTTGAAATAGTGGAGAGACGTATTGACGGTGTGGTCCCGTAGTTGCCAGGGAGGAGATGGGCTGATTTTATTCCAACGATACGGCAAGTCCAATTGATGTTTTATGAAAAAACAGGAACATCTGCGTATAGTGGACATGACTCTATATCTTCGGCGCTGCTTTATAGTTGTGTTGAAATCTTTTAGCAGAATTGGGTTGGTCGAACAAAGAATTTTGGGAGTAAGTTTAAAAGTGACTTGCGCAGCTCTTGTTTGTACATCGGGGAGACCCGCTTCAGCTAAAAGGCATTTCGTCGGCGTTGTGGGGAAGGCGCCAATGCTTCGCCGTACTGCTGCATGGTATGCGGGGGAGAACAATTTTATGTTGGATGTCGCGCACCACCCGTAGATTGCCAGTCCATAATCGAATTTGGCCAGTAGTAGGGCTCTTGTCGCATGGACAAGGGATGTGGGATGGACAAGGGATCGCTTTGATGAAAGGAACTTAATGATATTAAGGCGTTTGTTAAGACTATCTCTTAAATTTATACAGTGTTGCTTAAAAGTAAGTCTACTGTCGAGCGTCAGGCCTAGAACTGGAAAACTAGGTGCGTATTCTATGGGAATGTTGTTTATAGATAATGATGGATATGTAAAATGATGTTTTTTACAAATATGGAATAGTTTACATTTATTTACAGCAAGAGTGGCACCTGAGAATTTTCCCCATTCTACGATGTCCATAAGGATTTGTTTAAAGGTAGTGGTTAATACATTTATGTTTTTGCTGTTGCTGAAGATGATTGCATCATCCGCGTAGACTGAGAGCTGAATTTTTTTGTGTTTTAATATAATGTTATTAAGGGATTGAAAGGCAATAATGAACAGTACCACAGAGAGTGGGGACCCCTGAGGAATGCCGTTGTGAAGTCTATAGAAATTTGTCAATGTGTTATTGACTCTGACACGTATGGATCGCCTGGTCACAAGGTTCACAAGGTTGAAGGTTTTCGGACCTATCGCCCACCGGGAGAGTTGCTCCAGAACAGTGTGCACACCCACGCGGTCAAAAGCTCTTTCAAAATCAGTAGCCAGAATGGTTACATGATTTTTGGTTGAAAGCGCATCTGACGCGTAGTGATGGATATGCAGTAAGGAGTCGATGGTACTGTGCTGTTGTCTGAACGCAGTTTGGTTGGGGCTGATCAGTTTGTTTTTAGTAATAAACCACATGATCCTTCTGGCTAGAATTTTTTCCAGAGTTTTGCTCAAGCAGGGGAGAAGGGAGATAGGACGGAAGGATGATAATTCGTGGGAGGGTTTGTTTGGCTTAAGGATTGGGATTATTGTAGCTGTTCTCCAAGTATGCGGATATGTACCAGAATCTAGCATTTTGTTGTACATTTCTAGGATTCATTGCTTTCCTTCTAATGGTAGGTTTCGAAGCATGGTGTAGGAGATGCGATCAAAACCAGGAGTTTTCCCTTTGGCATGCTGCAGGGCTGATTCTAGTTCGATCAATGTGAACTGCGATTCAAGGTGATTAGCATCTGTGGTTATGTGGTTGGGAGAATATGCCAGATAGAAATTTTTCTTTATTAGCTATATACTCTTTAGAGAAGTTTTCGTTCTTGGAATAATTGGACCACATAGCACCGAAGGCATTGCCAATGTCTACCGAATTATGCAGCTCTACATTATTGTCTCTAATAGATTTAAGAGGCCCTGGGAAAATTCCAACTAGTTTGTTGATATCGGCCCATATTTTTTTGGTTGTAGAGAGTGGGTTTATGGTAGAGGTGAAAATCCCAAAAGATTCTCGTTTTGCTCTAATAGCTTCCCTCTTAAACAAGGCTCTTGCTTTCTTGTAAGCTACTAAATTCGTACAGTTTTGGGAGGTCTTGTAGTTGTGCCAGAGAACTTGCTTTTGTTTTCTCAGATCTTGGAGGATAGGGCTAAACCAAACCGGATTCCTTTTCTTTTTTTTGGGGCTAGTTTGTGGAATAGCTAAGTTGGCTGCTGTTTTTATAGATTTTATGATTCTGGCAGCAAAGAGGTTTAGGTCGTTGGTTGTCGGGAAATCAAAGTGCTTTTTGCAAACCGATTGGAATGTTATCCAGTTGGCATGGTCAGTTTTGAACCTAATAATCGGCGTGAACTTTTCGGGCTTGGTGTGTGTCAGGAGGCTGATAGTGATCGGGAAGTGGTCACTGCCGTGTAAGCTTTGACCTATGAGCCATTTTCTGTATGGTACCAGGGTAGCGGAAGCCATACTCAGGTCGATGTGGGTAAAAGTGTTGTGAGTGGATCGGTGGGTGGCAGAGCCGTCATTTAATATAGTTAAGTTAGTATTGACTATGAGGTCTTCAACTTGAAATCCCTTAGAATTGCGAGAGCAGGACCCCCAGAGCGGGCTCCAAGCGTTAAATTTCATCGCGATCGGATAATAATCTCGGAAGTTATTCAAAATAAACTTAAAATCCCATATAATGGTCAATTTAAAAACTGGAGCCTTGAATTGGCACACAGGACAAGCATCGGGGTCCTAATGTATACTAAAAATTTCATCGTGATCGGTTGATAAACTCGGAAGTTATTCAAAACTCAGTATTACTCAGTGTCGGGCCAAAGGAAGAAGAAGGGCATATTGCCGTTATAACGCGCTATGGAGTACTATTAGTGTTACTCCAATATCCATTTTGAAGAATAAGTAAAGATCTCCCATTGTCGACATCGAGTGTAGCCTTTCCGACTGGTTTTAATAATAAAATAAATATTATAAGTCAGTGATGGATACGTCTATCGACAACTGTTCACACAGGTGTTGTGAACCAGTGCACAATGTGTCTTCAACAAAGGCGGAGTCTGCATCGCTTGATTTTGCAAGTAGACTTTGTTATGCACTGAAAGAAAAAATTAAATGCATGTAACAATACGTTGTATAAAAATGCCGTAAGGATTTTTGTACTCCTAACGACATCCCAAATAATGCCTCGTAGCATAAAACATGAAATGGCATGCCACAGTGCTATCCCACACCCAGCATTATGGGATTCCATCAAAATCCCAGCAAAAAATATTTATTCTCTAACAAAAGTTGCTCAACCATTTTTCACAGTGCGTCATAAAAACAATGCGCGCACAGCCTACCGGTTCGAGGGTCTGGCTGCGACTGTTTTTCGCTACGCTCTTGTGTGCATGTGTGAGGGAAAACAGCTGATTTGCACGCGTCTAAGGCTGTGCCTATCACTGTTATAAGTGAATATTAAAAAAGTATCGCAGATAATAAAAAAAGGACAGATTTCCGGAAAGTTCAGGCAAATTCATTTTAAAAAGGGACAAATCTGTCCTGCAAAGAGGATGATATGGCAGCACTGATCCGAAAGGGCTTTTTCGGTTGCTAAAAACTTAATAACTGAAAAACTCTGCCAATTTGCCACCACTGAAACATGGTTAGCAAAACTATGTTTCTGCATTCAAATATTGATGTGTTAAATAAAGAATCATTTTTATCATAAAATTATTAATATAATACTTTTAATTGAAATATTACTATATTAATATATTTTAAAAAAGAAATTAGACCAATACTCTCTATCTTGTTCTTTCACATGAAATACCGGTCATGCAGTTTCGCTCATGCCGTCAAATACATCTCTTATAATAACTCACTGTCACGGTTGCCACTTCAAAAAAAATTTTTTGTACCAAAATTTTGAAAAAATTTACCAATTTCAACAACAAATTTTTTTGGTATTTTTTATTGTTAAATAATACTACATTTTGTTAACGGTTTTTTAAAATTAACTTTGATTATTTCATATTTAATTTTATTTCTTTAAATTATAGTTTTGAAACAATAAGAAAATAAAAACAAAACTTTCATTTAAACAATAATAAACAAAATTTTAAACTCTTCTAACTTAATTCATTTTTAAAAATGAAGAGTCTTTTGGAGACCAAATATAGTGACATGCATTACATTATGTTATTTAGCGGCTTAAATTCTACTTTATTTCGAAATTTAGTTTATATTAGTGAACTTTCAAAAAACTTGCGCGCTGCAGCAGCAGCTGTGTGGCAACGACACCAAGTTGTTTATCAACTCTATCAAGCTCATGAACAGCGGTTCGTCAAGACCGTTTTTTTTTTTATTTTCAATGTCTGTCCAGAATTTACAAATATCTATTTCTTTTCCCTGGTTTAAAGAAAGTCGGAGTTGGTTTCATTGGGATATTATATCAAAAATTTGGCTGGAGTTATTGCCTCTAAAAGTTTGACATCTTCTCTTTCGAAGTCAAATCTCATTTTTATTTGCGAAATCAGCTCAATATAAAATTCACGGATATTTTCTTTAATTTTACACTTTTCAAATTCATTAAGTTTTTCGTTATCAATATGCTGCTGCGCTTTTGTACCAATACAAATATTTGTTACTGGTAAAAAGTGATCTTTAGACCTTTTACTTTAAAAAAGGTATATTAAGTTTGTCAAAAAAAAAAATATGCGTAACAAGTTGAAGGAACTCCGGCAGACCCTATAAAGTATATATAATTTAATCTTAAAATTTTGACACCCCCCCTACCGCCACCGTAAATTGAACACTAAATTTTGTAAGTCCAATAAAACGAAAAATAAAATTAAAAATTAAAGCTAGAGTCCTGAGTTTTGGCACACAGGACGAGTATCAGGGTCCCAACGTATCCTAAAAATTTAATCGCGATCGGATAATAAACTCGGAAGTTATTCAAGACATAATATTACTCAGTGTCGGGCCAAAGGAAGAAGAAGAGCATGTTGACATTACAACGCACTATGGGGTACTATTAACGTTATTCTTATTTTCATTTTGATGAATAAGTAAAGGGTCTCTTATAGTCGACTTCGACTGTAGTCTTTCCGACTGGTTACTTTTGAAAACGATATCTTTTAAGTTTTTGCTTTAAATGTAATGAGTTTCAAAGAAATAACATTATATTAACTTAACAGAAACTTCATCTCGGTTGTAGAGGTATGGAAGTCTTACAGATTCGGATTGAAATTCAGCGTTAAGTTCATTAATAATTTTTAGAGCGTATGTTAAAAACAACATACACTGCTGGTCATAGGTTAGACGCACGTTTACTTGCATTAAAATTTGATTAATATTTATTATTTTAATGACGATTGAAAAAAAGTTTTTTTTTAACTCTTTTTATTTACAATCTGTATGTTTAAACCATAAGTAAATTGTATAATTAATATTAAATTAACAGAAATAGCAGTTTTCCAATGAGCCCTGCTATTATATATAACATCTTTTCAGTTTGTTGGATTTATCTATCGGGGAGATCGAGAATGTGGTGTCTTTTCAGTCTTCTTAAAAAGGAGCATTGACAATGAGTCGCAAAGTTTTTGATTGGTAACGCTGAAGTATCCCAATATTTGAGTTGCTAGCAGTTCTCCAGAGCTGTATAGCGTAGGTCCAAACAGGCTTCAGTATGGATTTGTAGAGGCGAATTATGTTTTCCAAAGTGGTTTCTGATTTTCGACTTATCAACCAGGACATTTTTAGTGATTTAAGTCTGAGTTGTTGACTTTTTGCTTTAATGTGGTTTTTCCATGTTAATCTGCGGTCGAGATGCAAGCCGAGATACTTCACACAGGTACTTTGTGGAATTGGTGAGCCGTTAAGTGTAACATTTGGGCAGCTACTTGGTCTTAATGAAATAGTTATTTGGACGGATTTCAGGGAGTTGATTCTAATTTTCCATTGAAGGAACCAGTCTTCAATAAGGCTTAGCTTACACTGCAGGAGTTCGGAAGCTACTCAAAATAAGGTGCATTTTTCTTGGTCTATTTCTTGGAATATACGCACTTTGGCTTTTTAATTTTTTATAAGAAAAGTATTTTTTTCTGACTTAAATTTTTAGTTGGTCTTAATATTTGATTTATTAGAAATAAAAAAAATCATTTCAGCAATGGGTACTGCCTCCTTTGTTAGTAATAACTTCATATATCCGGTCCTTCATAGAATAATACAGGGAATCTATGTATTTCAAGGAAATCTCGCTCCAAGCACGTTTAATAGCTGCTGTTAATGCTTCCTAATCTTCGTATTGCTTTCCTCCTTCGTATACCTTCCGTGTTAACCAGCCCCAAACGTTTTCAATTACGTTAAGATCTGGAGAATATGGTGGCCAGGTCATGATATTAACGTTTTGACTTGAAATAAACGACTTTACTACTCGAGCGTTATGAATAGGACCATTGTCTTGTTGAAAAATCCAACGAATTGGTCCAAAGAGATTATTTAGAACGATCGCCGTTCATCTTCTGATCGATAAAAATCAAGTCAATTGTTCCATAAAAGAAGATAACACCCCACACCATTACTCCACCTTCTCGGCTGTGGTGGCGACTTAAATATAGCTCATCTTTCCGCAAATCGTGATAATAATATTGAAAGCCATCGGGGCCATCTAAATTAAAACGTTTTTCATCAGTAAAAACAACTGAACGCCAATCATTAAGCCGAGTGTCAGATTGAACAGTCCACGTCGTGTATTCTTTCGCGAATCAATGCCGTTTTTCTTTGCGTATTGCATTCAGAGGGGGTTTTTTCTTGATTTTTAGACGCTTTCGGTGTTCAGAATTTCTGATTGTACGCTGAACAGTTGAAAGGCTTAGTTTTACTCTGGCTAATTCCTTAATCTTAGCTGCGGACTTAGTCGAATTTGATGCAATTCTAACAATTTCGCGTACTGCTTGTTCAGATAGGGCTCTTTTTTTCCTTTGAAGTTTTTTTCATATGCCTCTGGATCCTCTAAATATCTATCAACAGTTCTGGAGCTGCGATTTATCTGTTTGTCAATGTTTCGATTAGACAGTTCTTGCGAGTAAAAAAAGTCTACTTTTTGACGTTCTAATAAGCTCATAACAGCAGCTTTTCCCATTTTTACTTTAAATGTAGCTCTTAAACAATTTATTTGTTTATTTTTAATATTTTCTCAATACAAAAAACTGCACTTGTTTACGCATGACAAAGAAATCTAAAGTGCGTCTATTTCAATGACCAACCGAAAACCCGCGTGATTGCCATAGAAATTTCTGGAACCTTCGAATGTACAGTTATTTTTTCGCAAATCAACCAACTGTGAGCACATATTTTTCGAACAAGATTCGAACTCTGATAAGAAAAGCTTTGTGGACAATTAGAATAAGCATGATGTAAAAAATAGCATTTTATTTAAAACAAACGTTGATGCGTCTAACCTAAGACCAGCAGTGTATATGCTTTTATGTCCGGTGCTAACATAATACAGTATAATTTGCTTAGCTGCCTCGATACTTAGCTGCATCGTCAAGATAGCTGCCTGATATTTAAATTTTTCTGCATCATGATCTCTTAAGTATGAAAATAATTACGTTTGGTGCATCCAACTTAGCAGCCTTTTGCACTTAAGCGCCTCATATCGGCAGTATTTATGTAAGATTTCCTATGAAAATCATGTAAGTTTGCTGCGCCGCCATCTATTGAGAAAGAAGCAAATTTTCGTAAATAATTTGAATGCAGAATGGCAACTCGTGCAATTTGAATTTCTGCGGCTGTCCGTTTTTTTCCTTGATGTTTTGATCGTGACTTTCGCTCTATACATACATTTTCAATTGTAAAATGGTACAAGATGTTAAAATCGAAGGGCGTAACTGGTTTAACAATCAAATATGTCCAAAAATAAAATTAAGTTAACTGCATTTTTAAGATAGCTGCCTCGAAGTTGTGTGCAAAGTACTCGAGGCAGCTAAGCAAATTATACTGTATAACATAACATAATATGCATTATGACAAACATAATTAATGTATAAATTGCATGCTGAACTTCATCATCTATTTTTTTTGACCGTGAGAATTCGTCAATTTTTATTTGGTTTTCCTTAGTTTTAACGTTACGCTGATGCAGGGCCTGCTTGCTGAGCCGATCAATATGCGTAATGTGGCTGAAAACAAATTTTTCACACGCCTTGCAAAAACCACGACCTCCATCGTTTTTAAGCCACGAAAACTTGGTGAGCCACTCGCTGCGAAATTTTCGATTCGCTTTGGGAGAATTATTGCTATTTAAGAATGCAATGCTAGAAAAATTTTCTATATATAAAACTCTTTGTCCTGACTCACTGAAACATCACGCTGTAGCCCAAACGGGTTAAGATATCGATCTGAAATTTTCACACAACATAGCTGATACATAATTATCGTGCAATAAGGCTGCGTTTTTCGATATTCCAACTGGAAGGGGTTAAAATGGGAGGGTTAAAGGTCAAAAATGCTTAGTATGAAAAATTGTTTGTTATTTTAGCTATCTCAACCACACTCGCAGATAAAATATGTCTTACTCATTGATACATTCTGAAACAAGCCGATCAGTCGAGCGGGCGCGACAGTAGGATACCCTGTGCAGGTCTTCAAAGAAAAGTAGTTTCATTATAATGGGTTATGAATATATCGCTTGAAGTCGATTTTGCTTGCATCTAGAGTAAGTAGCTTACGATAGTCTGGCAACACTGGAATGCAGCTGCTGATTTTTTATGTTTAGCGCCACAGCGCCACGCGTCTTTTCGTTCATTATATCGTCGGAGCGGCGCAGCGACTGCGCTGCTACTGCGCTGCTGCGCTGCATAAATTTGTTTCTTGAATAATTTCTGAGTTCAGTATCCGATCGTACTGAAATTTGTAGCACACATTGAGAGTAGGACCATGTGTGCGAAATCTCAAGTCTCTAGCTATAAAACTGCTCTTGTTATCAGCATTTTAGAGTTATGGGTGAAGGGGGCGTGGCATCGCAATGAAATTCAGGACACATTAAGCCCAAGCTTTTTATCATGTGTGCCAGATCTCAAGTCTCTAGCTTTAACATTGCTTATGTTATGGTGATTTTTCTAATTTCAAAACCAACGGGACTTAATATCGAAAATTGAAAATAAACTTGATCTACGTATGGTATTCAGGAACCTACATTCCAAATTTGAAGTCTCTAGCTCTTATAGTTGCTGAGATCCACGCCTTCATACAGACGGACGGACGGACGGACAGACAGACGGACAGGTGTCAATCGACTCGGCTATTGATACTGATTAAGAATATATATACTTTATATTGTCGGAGATGCTTCCTTCTGCCTGTTGCATACATTCACACAAATTCATTATAGCCTTTTTTGCCCATTTTTAATGGGCACAGGCTATAAAAATCTGGTCAAGATCAGATGACTATATCATATAGCTGCCATAGGAATATAAACTTTTGTATGAAGAGCTTTGTTGTTATTGAGCTATCTCAACCAAACTCACAGATTATGTATTTTTTCCTGATTGTTACATTCTGAGATCAAATGTACGTTTTTCACTGCGGACGGCAGTCCGCGCTAGTGAGGAAAACAGACCCACAAAACTCACACGTAGTGAAGTTTGCTGGGCTGAAGACTAGTGATGTAAATGCAAACTGAACATCGATTTTAAAATCGTATTTTAAAAATCGGCAATGAAAAAATCGAGTTGTCGATTCATCGGAAATTTCAGCATCGCTTCATCGATTTTTCATACAAATTTTCCAATTTTGAAAAACGTAAATTGTCGATCTTAATTCTTGCGTTTATTTATAGACATACATTTTATTAAATTTGAATTCACGTTGAAAACAATTTATACAACAGTCAAATGTAGAAAATATAAGACAAAAAAATTAACTAAATTCGCCCAACATGATAAGTTATAATAAAGTATAGTTTTAATGTCTGCTTTAAACTTGAGCATTGTTTAATAAATTTAAATGTTTACACTTTTACTGGATATATAGTTTGTATAAAGATACGTACAACTTTGTATGTACATACAAATACAACCAGCACCTTACAAGATTTAAGCATTTATAAAATCTACACTAAAAAGGATAACAAAATAATTTTAATGCAGGTTGTTAGTTGTTAGGCCATGTTTCAACATATAAAATATGACTTCATTTATTTTTTAAATATTTTTCCAAAATTTTATAATAATTAAAAACACTTTGCCTTAAGTGTGTTCAATTTAAGAAAAAATTCAGGCGCTCTATTTTTGTTTTCTACTTAGACTACTTAGAATAGCAAAGCTTCCGATTTTTCATGAAAATCGATTTATTTTAGTTCAAATCGGTTATGCAAGAATCGATTCATCGATGTTTCGATGTTTTTTTACATCACTACTGCAGACCACTAGCTATATATACACGCAGGATTGGATGTAGAGATCAGCTGGACCGATCGCAATGTGTTATATATCTTTCGAAAGGTTATTCCTGTGGTTTTGATATGACGTACTACTTTCTCAGATCAGTCAGATATTTTTATAGCCTGTGCCCATTAAAAATGGGCAAAAAAGGCTATAATGAATTTGTGTGAATGTATGTAACAGGCAGAAGGAAGCATCTCCGACTATATAAAGTATATATATTCTTAATCAGTATCATTAGGCGAGTCGATTGACACCTGTCCGTCTGTCTGTCCGTCTGTCCGTCCGTCCGTCTGTATGAACGCGTGGATCTCAGCAACTATAAGAGCTAGAGACTTCAAATTTGGAATGCAAGTTCCTGAATACCATATCAAGTTTATTTTCATTTGTCGATATCAAGTCCCGTTGGTTTTAAAATTAGAATAATCAAAATAACATAAGCAATATTAAAGATAGAGACTTGAGATTTGGCACACATGATAAAAAGCTTGGGCTTAATGTGTCCTGAAAATTTCATCGCGATGCCCCGCCCCCTTCGCCCATAACTCGGAAAAGCTGATAACAGGAGCAGTTTTATAGCTAGAGATTTGGCACACCTGGTAAGTATCCAACTCTCAATGTGTGCTACAAATTTCAGTACGATCGGATATTGAACTCAGAAGTTATTCAAGAAACAAATTTATGCAGCGCAGCAGATGCATTGCAGCGCAGTAGCAGCGCAGTCGCTGCGCCGCGCTGACGATATAATGAACGAAAAGACGAGTTTTTTCATATATGTTTGTTTTGCCTATCGTCTGCTATGGCGCTTAACATAAACAATCAACAGCCGCAGTCCAGTGTTGCCAGACTATCGCAAGTAACCTACTCTCGATGCAAGCAAAATCGACTTCAAGCGATATATTTAGATCCCATTATAATGAAAATACTTTTCTTTGAAGACCTGCACAGGGTATCCTACTGTCGCGCCCGCTCGACTGATCGGCTTGTTCGAGATATAGTCGTTTGCATATTTTTGTCAAACTTTGCACGTTTGAATGTGGAGCTTCGGTTGGGGCATAAAGCTCCAATTTTTAGAAGCAGATAGTTGATTGAATTGATTACGCGTCGAACGGTACTTCATTCACCCAAATCGGACTATCCATTCCTAAGATATTGGAATTTTAGAATTTTGATGACGTCATCGAGCTGAGATGGAAATCTTGTGTGTTGGTTTGTCTGGACCAATCTTTGAGATATCGGAATGAATTTTCTTGAGCGTGTTACTTCCAAAAATCTAAGAAACTTTTGTTCCAAAACTTTTTTGAAAAACTGCTAGTTTGGCGGGAAAAAGCTAGAATAGTTGAAAATTCGATTGAAAACTGCGGCCAAACCATAGACCCTATGAAAATTTTTTGTACATCACTCGAAAGGTTATCAAAATAGCTTTAATACAAGTCTAAACGAACTCTGTAAGATTATTACATCCTTAAGTTCGTATTTTTGATTATTTATTCTTAAGCGTGGAGACATTGCGCAAATTTTGACATATAGCACTTGTTAGCCCAAATTTTCAGTTTGGTGCCGAAAAAAAATCTGTCGAGATATAAGCTGTTAGATTGGAGCTGGTTGGCCCGTTAGTGCCTAATGAGAGAAAAATTTAATGTTAAATGATGCCAATGTCAACTACGGATCGATTGGTACCTCATTAATCCAAATCCGATAAATCGTTTAAAAGTTATTATAATATTAAGTCGTATGTTACATTATCCAAATTTTATGTAAATTTTAGTGTGCTTGCGTATTTATGCAATTAATAAGAAAACGGCGCCTACGATTTTGGCCTATTTTCAATATATTATAGCTATTGAAATTATGCAACTTTTGGTATATAGGTCATATCTGGGATAATTTGTTTTGACAAGATATTACATTTTTAATCTACACATATTTTCCTTTGTGAGTTTTAAGAAAAATAGCAACGGTGAGACATGTTAGAACTATCATGGCCTTGTAAACATAATTGTAATTTAGAGCAGTCCAGAAAGTAGCGCCGTTGGCTCAGTGGTTAGAGTGTCTGACAGAGAACTGCAAGTGTGCCACTTTTTGCCACCCTACTCACACCCATTGAAATGTGTGTCCCGGTGCCACTCACCACCGGCTAAGCAATGCAAAGACACACACTCATCAAATGTCAATATCACGCACTCGATCATACAATGACCCTTTTTTTTATTACTTCCCAGCAAACATTTTCAATCATATTAGAGTCTTAAAAAAGTCTTCTAACTGATTAAAATGATCATATATGAGCTCTTTTTTGAGTCATATCTGATCGCTTTGTCGGGAGAAAATGGTACCCTAGCAATGATTCATTTGGAAGAGTCATTTATGACTCTCTTTTTTGAACAGTTTAGAGTCCGTTTTGATTCCCATTTCGGAGTAAATTTTTTCAATTTAGAGTCATTTGGGAATCATTTACGAGCCATATATGAGTCATATTTGAGTCAAATTTGAATCAGAAATGAGACCCATAGCGTGTTATATTGCGAGTCTTATTTGAGTCATTTGGGAGTCACATTTGAGCCTAAATTGTGAGCCTTATTCGAGATGCAATTGAGAGTCATTTGCGAGTCATAATTTAATATAATTTCGTTTGCTGTTAAAAAAAAGAAATTTGATTGTTTGTATTTAAAAAAGATTTATTTTATTTGGAACAATTTGTTTGATTATTAATCTGAAGTTTTTATAGCCTGTGCCCATTAAAAATGGGCAAAAAAGGCTATAATGAATTTGTGTGAATGTATGTAACAGGCAGAAGGAAGCATCTCCGACCCTATAAAGTATATATATTCTTGATCAGTATCAATAGCCGATTCGATTTACACCTGTCCGTCTGTCTGTCCGTCCGTCTGTATGAACGCGTGGATCTCAGCAACTATAAGAGCTACTGACTTCAAATTTGGAATATAGGTTCCTGAATACCATACGCAGATCAAGTTTATTTTCAATTTTCGATATCGAGTCCCGTTGGTTCTAAAATTAGAAAAATCACCATAACATAAGCAATGTCTAAGCTAGAGACTTGAGATTTGGCACCCATGATAAAAAGCTTGGGCTCAATGTGTCCTGAAAATTTCATCGCGATGCCCCGGCCCCTTCGCCCATAACTCGGAAAAGCTCTCAATGTGTAAAAAAAATTTCAGTACGATTGGATATTCAACTCAGAAGTAATTCAAGAAACAAATTTATGCAGCGCAGCGGATTCGTTGCAGCGCAGTAGCAGCGCAGTCGCTGCGCCGCGCCGACGATATAATGAACGAAAAGACGCGTTTGTTCATGTATGTTTGGTATGCCTTTCGTCTGCTGTGGCGCTAAACATAAACAATCAACAGTCGCAGTCCAGTGTTGCCAGACTATCGCAAGCTACCTACACTCGATACAAGCAAAATCGACTTCAAGCGATATATTTAAATTCCATTATAATGAAAATACTTTTCTTTGAAGACCTGCACAGGGTATCCTACTGTCGCGACCGCTCGACTGATCGGCTTGTTCTTTTTCGTTTTGCAGCGACTCTGTCGCCAAAATGCTTTTGTAGAACGGTGTTCATTTCTTTATCCGTAGAGGAAAACTTCAGATAGCAAACATCTAAATAAAGAAAAGATACGGATTAAATTTACTGAAGAATAAATATAAATATTTGTACCTACTTTTAATGGTCGTAACAACGAACGACTTTTCAGCGCTTGGTTTTGTTGCGGTCCCCTTCCAACTATAAGCCGCAGCCAATTCACCAGAAAAAATCTTTCGAATGGCTGCTCTTATGTATTGCGCTGGTCCGTCTCCACCTAATTTTTTAATAAAGTGTTTCTGAAATAGTATAATTGAATGTATTATGTGTAAGTGCATATTTGAAATTATGTTATTCATACGTACAAATTTATTTAGTTTTTCTTCGTCTTCTTGGATCGCCATATCGAATTCTTCGAGTTCCTCTTTTTCGAAGAACGGTAGGTTTTTGGAATTAAAAAATTCTAGGGACAATTGCTCGTTGCGGCGCTTCCTGGCCTCCAGTTTTACGGCAATGACCTCTTCCGTCAACTTTACAATCATCCTCGAATTGTATTCTCTTAAGTCTTTGACTTCCTTTTGCGAAGACCTTATTTCCTCCCACATTAAATTTAGCACATTTGATTGGGGTATTCCTTCCACTAAAAATAATACTATAAATTAGTATTTTTTTAAAAAAATAAGATTCATTTATTACTTGCAAGTTTGCAAATTGGTGCCTGGCACATAGTGAAAATTGTTAAAGGACATCGTTAATTAATGGTGCGAAATAAAATGAATTGTCTGTCGAATCACGTAAACATAAAATTTTGTTTTTATAGCCTGTGCCCATTAAAAATGGGCAAAAAAGGCTATAATGAATTTGTGTGAATGTATGTAACAGGCAGAAGGAAGCATCTCCGACTATATAAAGTATATATATTCTTAATCAGTATCATTAGGCGAGTCGATTGACACCTGTCCGTCTGTCTGTCCGTCTGTCAGTCTGTCCGTCTGTCTGTCCGTCCGTCCGTCCGTCCGTCCGTCCGTCTGTATGAACGCGTGGATCTCAGCAACTATAAGAGCTAGAGACTTCAAATTTGGAATGTAAGTTCCTGAATACCATACGCAGATCAAGTTTATTTTCATTTTTCGATATCAAGTCCCGTTGGTTTTAAAATTAGAATAATCAAAATAACATAAGCAATATTAAAGATAGAGACTTGAGATTTGGCACACATGATAAAAAGCTTGGGCTTAATGTGTCCTGAAAATTTCATCGCGATGCCCCGCCCCCTTCGCCCATAACTCGGAAAAGCTGATAACAGGAGCAGTTTTATAGCTAGAGATTTGGCACACCTGGTAAGTATCCAACTCTCAATGTGTGCTACAAATTTCAGTACGATCGGATATTGAACTCAGAAGTTATTCAAGAAACAAATTTATGCAGCGCAGCAGATGCATTGCAGCGCAGTAGCAGCGCAGTCGCTGCGCCGCGCCGACGATATAATGAACGAAAAGACGAGTTTTTTCATATATGTTTGATTTGCCTATCGTCTGCTATGGCGCTTAACATAAACAATCAACAGCCGCAGTCCAGTGTTGCCAGACTATCGCAAGTAACCTACTCTCGATGCAAGCAAAATCGACTTCAAGCGATATATTTAGATCCCATTATAATGAAAATACTTTTCTTTGAAGACCTGCACAGGGTATCCTACTGTCGCGCCCGCTCGACTGATCGGCTTGTTTAATTTAGTAATGTCAAATTCTATTTTATTTTTAAATTCAATGACAGCACAACAATATATATTAAAATTAGTCGATTCGATTGGTTGCGAGAAAAGACATCAAATTTGTTACTACCATTCCTATAAAAGTCGGAATATCGTCAATTCTTTTTAGTTCGGTTATTTTAACAATTTTCTCGTCAACCAAACAAAAGATGTCAGGTTTTTGTAAAGAAAAAAAAACACAATTGACAAATACATTTATAATTTTGTCATTAGCAACCTTTCCAATTCTTGTTGGTTGCTTGATTGATTCTTTCGTCAAATGGTAGCTGGCTTCTACGTGTCTTTTATAAATTTGTGCAGCAACACTATCCCCTTTCTAACCTTTTTTTTATTATTATTTGAAGATGATTTTCAAATTTGAATGCACTTATCCCATCTAAAGAATCATATAGTTTGGCGTCGTCATGAATGTGTAACAAAGAATGGAAGTTGTACGTCACAAAACACAAATCATACAGTGCAAGGGTGTCAAAAACAAATGATTGCAATAGATGTTCAGCACATTGATTATTTATTTTGGAGTCTTTCTTATCTAAAAGTATCCTTAAAGCTAAGGATAGTTTTAAAAAGTGGGCATATCTCTCAGAACTTATCGCGATTTGGCCCAGTATATAGCAAAAATATGCGAAGCTCTGTTGCCTTCCTCCTATCTAGTTCAATCAAACTATGTGGTTTTCTTTCAAATTCCCTGCATAAATTTTTTTGTTAAAAAGTAGCTCTGTTGAGATGAACTTTACTTTCCACGAAGGTAATGAAAAATCTTCTTCTTTCTTTTTCGTCCATGTATTTAACAAAGTCCGGACTACACCTAAACATACAACATGCATGTAGTCCAATGAACACTGAGAAACAACATCAACATTTAACATTTCCAAGGGCGACGGTTGTAAATGGGGCTCGAGCTGAGAACGATTTCGAAAGGAATCATTATTTCTACAATTAAAGGGATTTGTAGGTGGAAAACCTATACGGTGTTTAACAATTTGCCCTTTTTCTGTACATGGACCACAAGAAAAATATCCACGGTGCCCCTTCGTTCCTAATACAAAAGATTTTGCAGGTGCATCCATAACAAAACAACGGACACTAACACTATAGAAATTATTACAAAAAACAAATCCCTCTTGCATAAGACTGTTTAACACCGATATAAGTTCGCTGCAAAAATCAACTGCACAATTTGGCTTGGAACTACCTTCATAAACACCAACTAGAAACACATAACAAGAACCGACAACACTAGCCAATATTGGCCAAACTTGTTGGCTGCTGCTTTTGACTAATGGGAGACCGTCAATGCCAAAATCAAGAGAAAAGCTGGGTAAACTCCAGGAGTTTCTGACCAAGAAATCGGTTAAACCGTTCTTTAGCCCATAGTGTACGTATGTACCCTCGCCAACTGTTCTGCTTAAAAAAGCGCAATGTGTTTTTAGCAACGTTTTTGCATCTTTTGGCACATTCAAATTAAATTTTAAAAGCAATAGCAATAGGGCATTTATTGCTGCAAATGTTATGTTGAATTGTATAGCCCATTTAGCAAGTCCTTCGCTCAAATTTATTTCACTTTCGTCACTTTCACTATCAAAAGAACTTCTATCACAAATGTCACAAACGTCACTAACATAAACATCGAAATTGTTGTCCATATCTATTTGTCTAGGTGTCATTGTTTCTACTAGACTAGTATCATTAGCCGCGCCTAATAAATTGTTTGTTAACAATAACTTGGCGGCTTCTCTCAATCTTTTCAGTTGTTTTGCTGACATTTTGAACACACTTATTTATTTAAACAAACAAACAAACAATCAAGCAAACACTCAAACAAACAAACAAACAAGCAAACAAACAAACCAACAAACAATAGAACTGACTTGAAAAGCAGCTGGTTACGTGACCATCAGACAACTACTAAACTGACAAGTGAGCAAAGGCATAAAGTTTGACCAAATGCGAAAGGAATAAAACAGTTACATTTCCAAACAGCAGCACAAAATTGTATTTGCATCTTTACACGCAAACATAATTTGAAAAGTTCCGGTAAAACTCCCAACGTTTGTTGTTGCTTATCTCATTTGCATCACCGAACTGTTCGAAATATGCGTGCATAGCAAAAGTCAAAACAATCACATTTCGGTCAGTTAAATGATTAATTTATGATTGCTGTATATTTTGTTATTGTTAATCTCATTTTAAGCATACGCAAGAGTCATTTTTGAGTCTTTTTTAAATCACACAGGAGACAAATCTTTTTAAGACCCTTTACTTTAAAAAAGTAAATAGGGTCTATTAAGTTTGTCAAAAAAAATGTGCGTAACAGGTCGAAGAAAGTCCGGCAGACCCCATAAAGTATATATATTCTTGATCAGCATCACCAGCCGAGTCGATATAGCCATGTCCGTCTGTCCGTCAGTGCTGCTGTATAAGTGCCTAGATCTTAGAGACTATAAGAGCTAGGGTCACCAAATTTGGTGAGAATACTCCTAAGGGCTGCACAAAGGTCAAGTTTGTTTTAGAATTTTGCCACGCCCCCTCCCGCCCCCAAAAATCGGAAAAGCCCGAATAACTCGGGCAATTTAAAAGATACAAGTTCCAAAATCGGCTTACATAAAATTTACTTTCCTTTCGATGCGTACTGAAAATTTCATCAAAATCGGACAATAAGCACCGGAGATTTAAAGCAAACAAATTATCGAATGTACAATGGCAGGAAATGTGCAAGCAGCAACTTAAGGCATTGAATTATTAATTGCACTTCTGTAGAAAACTAGCAATTGGCAAAGTTTTAAATATGGCCTCATTGGTGCAGTGGTAAGAATGTCGCATTCTTGCCATGGGGTCTTGGATTCGTTCCCTGCCAGTGACACATTTTTTTCTGCTTTTAAAAATTGTTAAATAATCGACAATGGCTTCATTGGCGCAATGGTCTGGAGTTCGAGACCTACAAGAGACACACTTTTTTTGTTTATATTATTATTTTTTAAATGTATAATTACAGTTATAAAATAAATTAAAACAATATTTTATTTTTATAAACAAATTCCAGCATAAATGCCAATGTATTATATTTAATAAAAATAACATAACATTTGTATGTTAAGATTAACATTTGTATGTTAAGATTAACATTTGTATGTTAATAATTCAAGTGTAACATAAGCGATTATATTTAATTAATCGGAAGCTAATCTGAGCAGCGTCAAATTTATTTAGGTTCATATATAAGTCTGTAAGTTTGTAACTGTTATTTCATTTTTGAAGAATAAGTAAAGGGTCTTTCATAGTCGATTTCGACTGTAGCCTTTCCGACTGGTTTAATCATTAAAAAGAGTCAAAAAAGACTGCAAAATGATTACGCTCATCAACAATCTTACAAATGCTGGCTGGGCTTGCACCCATGCATTTATACGCAACGCGTGCCGGTCGCACTCATACTCAAAAGGAAGGTAGTAATAAGCGCAAGTGAAAACCAGTCGGAAAGGCTACAGTCGAAGTCGACTATGAGAGACCCTTTACTTATTCTTCAAAATGGAAATAAGAGTAACACTAACAGTTCCTATAAAGCGTTTTAACGTCAATATGCTCTTCTTCTTCCTTTGGTCCGACACTGAGTAATATTAAGTCTTGAATAACTTCCGAGTTTATTATCCGATCGCAATGAAATTTTCAGGATACGTAAGGACCCCGATGCTTGTCCTGTGTGCCAAAATTCAAGGCTGCAGTTTTTAAATTGACTATTATATGGGATTTTAAGTTTTTTTTGAATAACTTCCGAGATTATTATCCGATCGCTATAAAATACGCAGGATACGTTAGGACTCTGATACTCGTCCTGTGTGCCAAATTTCAGGACTGTAGCTTTAATATTTTTTGTTTTATGGGATTTCAAAAATTTTGTTGTCTATTTTTGGGGGCGGACGGGGGCGTGGCAAAATTCAAAAAAAAATTGACCTTTGTGCAGCCCTTAGGAGTATTCTCATCAAATTTGGTGACCCTAGCTCTTATAGTCTCTGAGATCTAGGCGCTTATACAGCAGCAGAGACGGACAGACGGACATGGCTATATCGACTCGGCTGGTGATGCTGATCAAGAATATATATACTTTATGGAGTCTGCCGGACTTCCTTCGACCTGTTACGCACATTTTTTTTATGACAAACTTAATAGACCCGTTTTAGTTTTTTAAAGTAAAGGGTCTAAAAAGGCAATGCGTAACAAACAGAAGTAGGCAAAACACACATGTATCACCCGGGTGTCTATGTACACACCATGGTGTCTGTGTGTGCATGTCTAATTATCGGCCGAATTATTTTAAGTATAATGCACTGAAGTAATACACAATAATTAAATTTATATTTTATTTGATTTTATATTTATTTATTATTATATTTATTAGATGAGTAAATGAATTAAAAATTCTTCAGTTAAATATTATTTTATATTTTTCGTATTGCGCACTAAGCGACGCTTAGCAGCAGCAGGTACTAAAAAAGCAATACAAGTGAAGGCTTGCTCAAAAAAAACCCTAACACCCAAGACACTCTATACAATTTGTGTATCAATTTTTGTGCTTCCCTTTACACCCATCCTTTTTTCGACGCCGATGTGCCGACGTATGCCATACGCACATATGCAAAAAACTACCTACGTACTTTTGTTGCTTGTGTGTCAAACACCTATGCCTTATTGTATGGTGAGCGATTGTACTCAGTTGACCGGTAGTTTAAAACAGCAGGGTGTCAAAAACACCCTACATTTACCCGGTGCACCTTAAGTGCCGGTGGCTTGTTGCAGTTCTCTGGTGTCTGACTCTTATGGGTAAGGTCTGAGGTTCAAATGAAGTTAACGGCTTCAAGTTTTTTTTTAATTTTATAATATTTGTAGCAGTTTAATTTGATTTCTTTTTTTTTATTTAATTTCAATCGTTTTATCATTTCACATATCCGATATAATTCCTTTTTGTAGCTTTTTCATCTTAGTTTAACAACAGAATGGACTAGAAGAACATGTAAGGTTAATTACAGCTCTGCAAACAGAGCTGCAACTTAGCAGGGACTTGACAAATAGCTCGTTGAATTTTCCTTAGTGTCAGAACAGCAGCGACGAGAGCAGAATGTAATGTCAATTACAGCTCTTTAAACAAAGTTTCAATTTAGCACGAGTCTGACGGTAGGCTCGTTGGCATAGTGGTTGATGTGTTAGACTTACGTGCGGGGGGTCGCGGGTTCGAATCCCAGGATGTTCTGCTGTGCCGTTTTTTTTTTAATTTTTTATCATTTTAATTTGAATTTGTTCATTTTTAAAATTCTTTAAATATTAAGTCTACGCAAATGTAATGAAAAATGTTCTATTCTTGCAATTTTATGCAATTAATTAAAAATGACGCCTATGTATTTTTATCAATCTTTAATATATGTTTTACATGAATTGAAATTCCATTTATTACAGACATTGAAATTCTACAAATGTTTGTACATATATATATATCATTTTATCGGGGATAATTAATTTTTCAAACTGTCAATGGCAGTTTACTGATTTGGAGCTCCGAATTTAAGAAGGATTACAATTAGCCAACTGACTAAAAAACGCAATGTGCGGAATGCCAAACTATTTTTTTTATATTTGAATAGTTTATTTATTAAAATGAATATTGTTCGTTACAAAATTTGATAGCATTAATTTTGGGGCTTGAATATGCTTTCGTCACTAGACTTTTACCTCATGTAGAGGTTTTTTTTGGGGGTATGTTATATCTGCCATAGGGATAGTGGCTCTTGGAGGTATAATAAACAATCAAAAGCCGGGGGAGGGGGTGTGATTCAATGTTGTCGCTCTAGCTGCTAAACCCAACAATCAAAAGCAGCGGGGGAGAGGTTGCAGCGTCTGCAAAACATTTAGCATGGGCGGAACAATATCTTTTTCTTTCTCACTCTTACGCTCGCTTTTTAAGGATTTAGAAAGAGTCTATAGCGATTTTAACTGACTGCATCTGCATTACAATCCTATATGCAAAATTATACAGGAAAAGTAATGCATGCTGTGGTATGAATTCGAAAGCGCTCCGGCTTCGAAGTAAAACGGTCCGAATCGATACTCGAATGCGAATTCACGACACTACAAAAACTAGAATAACAAAAACCGAACGATTTCCGAAGGTTCGATGGCAAGAGACAGCGAGAAACGAAAAAACGTCCCATAACAATCCTATGTTCTAACAGCTGGAGAAACGATTGATTACGAATGTACCTTCGACGATGCATTTTGTAGGCTTACCACATTCGGTAGCGGCCAGTTTGCTCCACTGGAAGTTGTAAGGATTCGAGTGAGGTGGGTTTCAAATGTTCGGAATTCTTACGAGGTAAATTCGAATGAACGAAGGTGCAAAAACGAAGTATGACATTGGCATTGTCGAACAAATTCGAACAAATCGAATTTTCTCTGCGAACTATACAGCTGTGTTTTTTCTGCTTTCCTTGCTACTTGTCGCAATAATGGATAAAACCAGTCGGAAAGGCTACTTTACTTATTCTTCAAAAAGAAAATAATAGTAACAAACTTAGATACTTATACATATTGTGGGAGCCGGCAAAGAGCACCAACGTCACCGAAGAGATCGGTGACGACGGCAGTGAGAGCATCACAGAGGAGGCGGAGATGCAAAGCAATTAGTGAATAATGAGCAGCCGTACGGAGCAGATGTACCAAATGTTAATAAAGTGAATACGTTTAGTTTTGGAAAATAAAGTGTTTATTTTCGGCTACTGGTGGGTCAATACATTGGCGACTAGGTAAAACCTTTATTTTTGCGGAAAGGTACGTAAATAAAATAAATACACAAATGGAAATAACATTTAGTGAAATGAAAAAAAAAAAAAGAATTTAAAGCAAAGAAAATAAGACGCAAAGTAGTATGAAGAACTGAGAGAGAGATAACAGTGCCTGCGTAAGCGCGTGAGAAGACTTTACTCTCACTTGCTGAACACTTCGTGCAAGACGAAATAACGGAACATAGCTTAAAGAGAAAAGAAAGGCTGTGTTTAACAAGCCTATTGCGGCAATGTATAAGCAGGAGCCGGAGAGAGGGATTGAATGATATTTATAAAGTGAGGCTGCGTGTTACACAAGCCAGAGTAAAAAATTAAAAGAGAATTATATATGTATGTATGTATGTAAGCGAGGCTGAGTGGAAGGAAATTCTTTGCAAGCCCAAATATTTCGAATTGTCGGGTAAAGACGTTAATACATAGAAACACTGAGCGAAAGAGTTTTGACTTGCGCAAGTGAAACAACTAATTGACCGTGTATAAAATACAAGTCTAAAGACAAAACAATATATAAAGTATAGATAAAGGCTGCGTAATCTTTGTTTTTACAAGCCGCCAAAAAAAAAAATCATTTGTTTTTTTTTTCTCCTTGTCTGTTTAGCAAAATATAATTCAATTCAAAATGGCAGAAACTCATTTGAAACCATTTTTATGTGAAGTTATAGAAAAGTCGATACTCCGGATTGAATCCAGCGTGACCGCGCCGGACAAATTGAGAAATACCATTTTCCCTCAAAAATATACTAAAATATACTATTTCATATTTTACAATTTACCATTAAAATACCATTAAAATGTCAGTTAAAACGCCTGGAAATTTGAATTAGGTATTCAAATATATAAAAAAATATTGATCAAAAGATAATTACTGACTTATTATATATAAGAAAAACAAAAGATTAGTTCAGTTCATTTTTTAATTTCATTTTATATTAAGTTTTATATAATAATGTAACAAATAATAATAATAATGGAGGAACATGTGTTAATCTTTCAAATTTCATTTGAGCATTTTAAGTTTAACTTAATTTAATTTTCTTCATCGCACAATGCTTGTTTTATGTGCAATATGTTTGACACATTTTCATTATTGAGCCGGTTTCGACTATTTGTTTTAATTAAATTTATCTGAGAAAATATCCGTTCGCAAGACGTATTTGACACTGGCAGAATCAGCATTGTTTGCGCAAACTTCGAGATATTTGTATATTTTAAACAATTGTTTATATCTGTCAGTTGGCCCAATTCATACCAGAATGTATCGCAATGTAGATTTTTATCTAAAAGGATTTTTACCATGTCGTCTGTTTTCATACTACGATATTCATTGTCTAGCACCTGTGCATCATTAACAAAGTCCGGAAAACGTTCGTACAACTTTAGCAATGAGTTGCACTTCATATTTTTTAATTCTTTTGGTTCCAAAAAACTTAACATATTAAAAAACGTATCTTGTAGCGGCAATCTTTTTTTAATTTGAACGCATGATTCAATTAAAAATAATTGACTGCGTTTTAAAAAAGTTAATTTATTTTCTTTGTCTAAACTATTATTTGTGAGTTCAATTGCCACCTTTACTCCAAGATACATATGTTTTAATTGTAAGAAAAACAAAGCGTTTGTTGGATCTATCGCGTTTGTATCTGTATTGTTAAGGTAACACTCTTTAATATAACAAGCTAAAATATTTTTATAAAATTCTGACATTGTTTTATAAAAATAGTGAACAACGCTTTTACTGGACTGAAAAATGATGTTGAATTTGTTTACTAAAGCGAGTATATAGTCAAGAAATAATAAATAAAGTATTACAGTTGGATTTCTCAAATTTAAAAGAATATATTCTACTGTTAAATTGTTATCAAAATCATATTCCTCTTGAAAGAATGCGATGAGGGCATCCCACTGTTCTAATATGCGTGACACACACGAATGAAAAGATAGACAACGTATTTCATAATGGTTAAGAATATTGTGAGCTGGAGAATTTAAAAATGTTTGAAATTCCTTAAATTTCAGTCGACGCTATGAACTTTTTGCAAAATAGTTATAAAATTCCTTGACAGTTTGTTCCAAGTTGCGAGGAAGTTGTTTGCAAGCATAACTAAATGCAAGAGCAGACGAATGGCAAACGCATTTAACAAAAAAACATGATTTGTTTGCAGCTCGTATCTTAGACATAACGCTATTCCGCTCACCATACATCACACTTGTGGTATCTGCAGCAAATCCAATTATGTTGTTTATGCTAAAGCCATTATTTTTCAATCCATCATTTAGTGCGTCAAAAAGATCGTCTGCTTTTTCTCCCTTCAAGTTGATGGTAAACAAGAATTTTGTTTGAGCTGCTTTGTCAAAGAACATGACTGCATCCGCCAAGACCTTTATGCACGAAACATCCGTTGATTCGTCGATTATTATTGAAAAAGCAGGTCTTCCAGCGGCAGAAACACACCGTCTCATGTTTCCTGTCAAGTTTTCTCTCATTACAGGCGCAAGTATGCTATACGTCAGTGAAGGTGTTTTTGTGCGTTTGCAGCAAAATGCTTGAGCAACGGCGCTATCAGGAAAGGCATTTTTTACAACATCACTTAAGTGATCCATCGCACGCATGGGTATATTGTGCTCAGCGACCGCTGCGGCAAACATTAATTCGGCCTTCTTCACGGAGGCAAATAGTGTGTGTTCCGAGCCTTGGAAAAAAGCATCAATCTAAAGAAAATATTAGTTAATAATGAAATATAAAACAAGCCGAACAGTCGGGACCCCGACCGTAATATACCCTGTGGGTTTACAGGAACCCGTTCAAATTCACTACAGATGAAATTCTCTAGTAATTCGTTTTTAAATTTTTGTAGGCGAAGGGGCGTGGCATCGTGATACAATTTCTGGACACATCAACCACAAAATATTCATCATGTGTGCCAAATCTCAAGTCTCCAGCTACAAAACTGCTTTTGTTATGAGGTTTTTGAGTGACAAAACTGCTTGCTTTATGAGGTTTTACTTAATTTGTGGTTGAAGGGGGCGTGGCATCGTGATACATTTTTCTGGACACATCAACCACAAAATATTCATCATGTGTGTAAAATCTCAAGTCTCCAGCTACAAAACTGCTTTTGTTATGAGGTTTTTGAGTGACAAAACTGCTTGCTTTATGAGGTTTTACTTAATTTGTGGGTGAAGGGGGCGTGGCATCGCGATACAATTTTCTGGACACATCGACCACAAAATATTCATCATGTGTCTCAAGTCTGAAGTCTCTAACTGTAATATTGCTCTTGTTATAAGCTTTTCCGAATTGTAGGCGAGGGGGGCGTGGCATCGTGATAATATTTTCTGGACATATTGACCACAAGATACTCATCATGTGTGATGTGTGTATATTGCTCTTGTTATGAGAGTTTAGAGCTACAAAACTGCTTGTTTTATACTTTTTTCTTACTTAATTTGTGGGCAAAGAGGGCGTGGCATCCAAATAAAAAGATAAACTTGATCTGCCTGCAAATATTACCAGTGCTGGGACACCAAGTTCAAGCTTGTAACTCTTACCATCTCTGAGATCCTTTCGTTCATACGGACGGACCGACAGACCGACAGACCGACGGACCGACGGACAGACGGACATGGCTATATAGACTCGACTATTGATGCTGATCAAGAATATATATACTTTATGGGGTCGGCCATGCTTCCTTCTGCCCGTTACATATTTTTAACAAACTTAATATACCCCCACAGGGTATAAAAATATATTAAACAAAACAATACAAACATACATATCAAAAAAAAAAAAGGGAAACAAAACCAAACACATTTTCAGAACAAAATTATCATCCTCTTGAATTACCTATATTTTTACAAATTCGTACCCCAATTTAAAAATTAATGGCCAACGAAAACAATTTGCTGCGACCTCCTGTTTTAAACCAGGACGACGTAGGCGTCGAACAACAAGCGCGACAACAGCAAAGACAGGCTCAAAGACATTTAGAACATCAACAGAATAGAAGTATGGCGACTATAGAACAAGTGACTGCATTAGTTAGTCAATTAATAGCACAACAGGTCCCTCACATAGTGCAAGTTATAAACAACCCAGGGCAGGAGTTTAATAACGCAATAGATCAGGTTATAGACGAAGACTACCGTGGAAATTTGGGTGGACTTGATAGAATCCCCGATGTAGTCAAATGTCTAAGGGAATTTTCCGGCAATCCAGCGGAGTTCAGCTCATGGAAAAAGAGCGTTGACCGCCTTATGGAAGCCTATGCAGGAGAAGCCGGAACACCAAGATATTTTGGCATACTCCATGTAGTCAGAAATAAGATCATAGGCAATGCTGACACAGCACTAGAATCATATAGTGTTCCATTAAATTGGAGGGCAATATCAAAGTGTTTAACTATGCATTATGCGGACAAACGCGATCTTGGTACCCTTGAATACCAGATGACTATGTTATCCCAAGGTATTAACCAATCGGTCGAAGAATTCCACCAGACGGTATACAAACACCTGTCTCTCCTCTTGAATAAGGTGAATTGTATGGATTTGGGCAAAAAAGCTCACCGACTTCTAAGGAAGATGTACCGCGACAAAGCCCTTGATACATTCGTATGTGGCTTACGCGGAGATCTTGCTCGTATTTTAGGGGCACAAGCCACCAGATCTTCCTTCGGCATTAAACATATGCTTAAAAATGGAAAATCAAAAGTATCGATCCATGTCAAACCAACACCAGCTCCGCGAAACATGCAATTTATTAACTCAGGTTTTTGACAGCCACCGCAGGCTCCCCCCAGAAATCTTCCTTTCCAATATCAACAAGTCCCACAGCAACAAAACTACACTAACTTTGGACAGCAACGACAATTCGCTGCACCGCGGCAATACGATCCCAACCAATATAGACAACAACCATTTGCACCATCCAGGCCAACTGCGCCAAAACCGTTACCAAGACCAGAACCCATGGACGTAGATCGGAGCATTAGGTCAAGAATGGTAGATTATACGAATCGACCACAGTTCGAATTAGGGGAAAGACCTCCCGGCCCAATGCCCGATACGCAAAAAAGACAGAGAAACTTCAATATACAAACAAACGAAATCGGACAGAACGAAGTGCAACTTGCTGATACGTACGCCACTATGGCAGAGTACGAGAAAGCAATTGCTGACCAGATAGATGAAGAAACTCGAGACGAGACCTTGGACGAATACCTTGACAGCTACGACAACGAAGAAACTGAACACTGTGACAACTTGGGAATGAATTTTTATACCCTGTGCCCATTGAAAATGGGCAAAAGTGGTATAATGAATTTGTGTGAATGTATGTAACAGGCAGAAGGAAGCATCTCCGACCCTATAAAGTATATATATTCTGAATCAGTATCAATAGCCGAGTCGATTGACACCTGTCCGTCTGTCTGTCCGTCTGTCCGTCTGTCTGTCCGTCTGTATGAACGCGTGGATCTCAGCAACTATAAGAGCTAGAGATTTCAAATTTGGAATGTAGGCTCCTGAACACCATACGCAGATCAAGTTTAGTTTCAATTTTCGATATCATGTCCCGTTGGTTTTAAAATTAGAAAAATCACCATGACATAAGCAATGTTAAAGCTAGAGTCTTGAGATTTGGCACACATGATAAAAAGCTTGTGCTTAATGTGCCTTGAAAATTTCATCCCGATGCCCCGCCCCCTTCGCCCATAACTCGGAAAAGCTGATAACAAGAGCAGTTTTATAGCTAGAGACTTGAGATTTGGCACACATAATAAGTATCCTACTCTCAATGTGTGCTACAAATTTCATTTTACGATCGGATATCGAGCTCAGAAGTAATTCAAGAAACAAATTTATGCAGCGCAGCGGATTCGTTGCAGCGCAGTAGCAGCGCAGTCGCTGCGCCGCGTCGACGATATAATGAACGAAAAGACGCGTTTGTTCATTTATGTATGTTTGATTTGCCATTCGTCTGCTATGGCGCTAAACATTAACAATCAACAGTCGCAGTCCAGTGTTGCCAGACTATCGCAAGCAACATACTCTCAATGCAAGCAAAATCGACTTCAAGCGATATATTCAAATCCCATTATAATGAAAATACTTTACTTTGAAGACCTGCACAGAGTATCCTACTGTCGCGCCTGCTCGACTGATCGGCTTGTTTATTTTCGGGGAAGGTTTCCCACTCGTCGCGATATTTTTGTTTGTTCATAGCCTGTATAATTATTATAAACAGTATAAATATCATAGACATGCATAATTAACAAGACTTACCACATGGAACAACACAGCATCATTTGAAAAAGTGTGGCCAGACAGAAAATACCATGAAATACCATAAAATTGAGCAATATCATTATATACCAATGTACCAAAAATATTTAATTGTCCAAAATCTGAGCTGATTATATACCAAGAAGTATATAAAAAACCATATTCGGTCACGCTGATTGAATGGGAAAAATGGCTCAGAGCGTTTGCACTATATCTGGAAGCTGAGCAAATCGTGTCACCGAAAGCCAAGAAGACTAAACTTCTCCACATAGGTGGTGTACAACTACATACCGTTGCATTCTCATTACCAGGTGCCCTAATAGAGTATAACAAATGGCAGGACAACGATGTTTTCACCGTATTGGTTGAGAAACTAAATACATATTTTTCGCCTAAGCAAAACTCGACGTTTGAAAGGCACTTATTTCGGAATTTGATACCATTAGACGATGAGAACTTTTCTAAATTTGTTCTACGTTTGCGACAACAAATGTACAAGTGTTCGTTTGGCGAATCCAAAGCAGAGATTGAAGAAATTTGTCTAAAGGACAAAATCATCGATTCTTGGGCTCCACTGGAACTTAGAAAGAAGCTTTTGCGTAAAGAACACTCTTTACATGAGATAATCGAAGCGTGTCAAGTCGAGGAACAGTTAAAAAAACAATCTGAAGCCATGCTGGTTAAGCCTACCGCTACGCCCTGCAATATCACAACTCGAAAAACAAAGCCGGAATTCGAGTGTTCGAGGTGCGGTCGAACAGGTCATGCAAATAACGACTTTTCTTGACCTGCGCGAGTGGCCAAGTGTAATAAATGCTTGAAATTAGGCCATTTTGCGAGGAAATGTAGAACAAGACAAAATTTTCAGCCTAAAAGTGGGAACATGAAAAGGCGACAATTTGATGTGCGTTCCGTAGAGGATGGGTGCCCCGATCCCAAACGGAAGAGGGAAAGTGCAGATTGTTTTAAGATATGGAGTGACGAAGAAGAATAACTCATTAACTGCGAAATAGGGGGCCATGGAATTTCCCTTATTATTGATTCGGGGTCACGATTCAACCTCATTAGTCAGACAGATTGGGAGATTCTTAAAAAGAAAAACGCAACAATGTTTAACGCCAGATCACACTCACAAAAACAATTTCGGGGATATGCCTCTGAACAATTACTTGAAGTAATTTGCGTTTTTGAAGCAACAATATCGACTGTTCCAGATTTCGAGGTGATTGCTACATTTTTTGTCATAAAAAATGGACGGCAGTCATTACAAGGCCGAGACACAGCCATTAAGCTGAATGTTCTTCGCCTCGGCTTGAATGTCAATCGTGTAGAAGAGACAACACCATTTCCCAAATGGAAAAGCGTTAAAATAAAACTATGGATTGATTCTGAAGTTAAGCCAGTTCAGCAACCATTAAGAAGAATCCCGGTAGCACTAGAAGATAAAGTTGCGGCTAAGCTTAAAGATGCCTTAAACCGAGATATCATCGAAGCGGTCACGGGTCCTAGTGCATGGATTTCTCCCATCGTACTGGCTTTCATCCGCTGGGAAGGCATGATGACGACATGATGAATTTGTGACAGTTCCGTGAGGCGATGTAGTGAGGATTATTGAATATGAAAAACCGTTGCATAAGGCGAGAGAGCTTCTTCATATTTGAAATCGCTAGAAAACTTGTTGAAATCCTCGGGATAGGAACATAAGGCAAAGAAATTTCCCTTCACAGGTGCCATCGCAAGGAAAGCTAGATTAGCGTAGGCAAGGACAGTTGGACAGTTGGGTAACCTTTCGCATAGAACCGCTGAATTATACATGACCAGGCAAAAACAATCTTAACCGTTGCGTGAAATAAAGAAGATGTGACATGTATATAGGTTGGATGACATCGAATGAATCTTGACCTTGCAGTTGCAATATAGGATTGATTTGTAAAGCGTACTTTCGCAACGAATTACTGACCGTCGTAGTGGTTAGGCGTGGACGTAACTCTTACCGTTCTTGGTTTTAGCTTTCTGCTTGGCAGGCTATCTATACGTGTGCGTTTCAATCTCCTTTGCTTGTATGGCCCAGCTACAAGAGCTTTCGCAAGAGTATTATTATTATTAAGCTTCGACGCATGATTCTGCTCAAGCTTTGTTAGAACATCAATCACGGTGGGTATGTGCAGGTCTCTTTGTATATTATTCCTTACCAGCGGAGGATTGCCGACCATGTTCCTCATGATGGGGTTCAGCTTGCCCTGAATTGATTTTAAATGGGAGTCTGCTGCAAAGCCCCATATGGCAACACCGTACGTCCAGATGGGCATGATCATAGTTTTAAAGAGTAGGACTTTAGTCTTCAGGGGGAGCTTTGAAGACGCGTTAAGCAGCCAATTTAGCTTCATTGCTCTGGAATGCAGCGAGCGCCTTAGAACTTGTATATGTCGGAGATATTTTTGCGCCATCATTGAGCAACCCATGTGTGATTGCGACTTGTATATCATGGCCGTATCGTCAGCATACAGAGCGATGAGGTCATTCACGTCATCCAGTGGGGGCAGATCCGAGGTGAATATATTGAAAAGTGTCGGGCTTAAAACACTGCCTTGTGGGACGCCTGCTTTGATTGGGTGGTTGCCGCTACGAGCACTGTTCACTTGTACAATAAAACTCCTATTCTTGAGCCAGTTAATCAGGAATGCCGAGATGTTCGGGGACAGTAATCTTCTGATTTCGACAATTAGACCAGCGTGCCAGACCCTGTTGTGTATCTAGAAGACTCCGGTGCAGTATTGGTTCTCTTCCAAAGCATCCAAGATGAAATTGACTACTCTGTGGAGTTGCTCTTGTGTGCCATGCCCACTCCTGAAGCCAAATTGCACGTCTGGAATTGCTTCAGAATCTTCTAGCTCGATTTGAACTCTGCGTAGGACTAATCGTTTAAAGAGCTTGGCAAAAGTAGAGAGGAGGCTAATCGAGCTTGGGTCATTTACTGGCTTGCTGGATTTATGTAACATAACAATAAGAGCGATTTTCCAGGCAGGTGGGAAGTAGGATTGAGACATAATTGCATTAAACAGGTTTACCAAAAGGCAGATTCCTGAAGGAGGAAGTGCTTTTATCATTCGTCCATCAATAGCATCAATTCCAGGGGATTTTCTGGGTTTTATTAATTTAATTTCAGAAGCGATGTCCTCGTATGTGAAAGGAACGTGTGTTCCATTGTCCAGTGGTTCGGCCGAGAGACTAGTCACATCAGCAAACACCCGAAGCGAGGGAAGGGAGAAAGGCTTGAATCGGTGTTCCAGTTCGCTACCAAAGATACTGGCCTTCTCATGGTCGGACTTGCACCAGCTCTGATCGATTTGGATCGCAAAGTTCGGGGTCGCTTGTCTCTTAATATTCGTAGTCAATTTCCATATGTTAAAGTTATCAGGTCGTCCAGGTGTCTACATCTGTCTTCATGAAGGATCTTTCTCAAGCGCCTGGCCAGTTCTTTCCATGTCCTATTGTCCTCTAATTTCCCATTTCTGATCCACCTTCTTCTGACTCTGCTCTTTTCCTCTAAGAGGGCAAGGGCCTCGCCAGAGAGAGGAGAGTTTCGGCTGAGGAAGTTTCTGTTACCTGCGGTCGCATTGTTCATACTGTTGCAGATGGAAGTTATGTTACTTGTCAAGCGTTCAACACCGTCATCAATGTCGGCCGGGGATTGAAAGTGTTGTTCGTAATCAAAGGCACGTTCGAGCTTGCGCTGGAATAATTGCATATTTGCGTTTTGCGGTAATAGGATAGGTCTATTGCTACGAAAGCATGCGTTGTATTCCAGGAAAATAACTAGCGGGATGTGGTCACTGCTGAGATCCGAGCGGCTCTCTATAAGGATATTACTGTCCGGTATGCCTTTATAAATTGCAAAGTCAAGGTTACTGGGGGCCCCTTGCCTGCCATAGGCGAAGTAGGTTGGAGCACCTGTCGCACAGACATTCCAGTCCCTTGTTACGAGGAGGTTCGCAATCATTCGCCCTCTTTTCACGACCTTTGGCAACCCCAAAACTTAAAGTCACCTCCTATAATGAATCTGGAACCCAGCGACGTGACAATGTCTAGCATATGATTTTCCTTCAGGAAATTTCGTTGGCTGCCTGGTCTTAGATATAAGGCCGCTATCGTAAGGTCCGAGTTATTGCCCAGTTTTATGGCCACCATTTGTGCGAAATCCACCGAAATGGAATGGAAGGGGTGGTGAATTATGTTCGTGCGAGTAATTATGACGGCTCCTCCTCGGCCAACATCGCTGGGGTGATTCGCTGCGTAAATAAAATATCCTTGTATTTTGAGGAATGTCCGTGAGGTCGTGTGACTTTCGCTGTTAAGCATAATATCGATGGATTCGCTGGTAAGAAATTGGACAAGCTCCAACCTGTGGTGGCTGAGTCCGTCAGCGTTCCAGATACCGATTTTGTAATTATTCAATTTGAATCCATTGTGAATCCATAGAGAATGCAGAAGATTTTCCATCGTGGCAAGTCTATTCACGAGAGCTGCTGTTTTTTTGTAGAAATCTTCAGAAATATTACGTGACCGAATTTCAAAATCATTCCTCATCTCTTCGTAGAAAATTGCTAAGCGGGACTCTAGAACAAAGCTAAACTGCACGACATCAGGGCATTGTTGGACACAGGCCGTTACTGGAGTGCTAGAAGAAAATGCAGCTTGTTGAGGTATAGTTGGCGACGGATTCTTATTAAGATTTTGTCGAGGCGACGGCGCTTTCTGTAATCCATTGGCTAGAACTGGGGCAAAGCTTTGCTTAGGATTGCCAGTATTTCGTTGTTTAATAATATGCTGCGTATATCGGATAAGATGATCTTGAGCAGGCTGTTTGTTAGTCCTAGTTGACGGCAGTGGGTTGCCTGTAGCTGTTTTGGTATTTAGAACGGCTTTCCCAGAAGACGAAGTTGCTGTCTGAGGACGTGCAGCTTGTTTCGGTTGTTGAGAGAACTGTTTGGTGGCAATTTGACCAGCATCCTTGTTTTGCGATCGCTTTTTGGTAGTACGAGCATCCGACATAATTGACAGTGTGATCCAAGCTGCAATTGGCGCAATTTGCAGCAGCGTCCTTGGATTTTGAGATTTGACGCACCTAGGGGAGTTTCTGCAATATGTTTTTGAGTGTCCAAAGCGTTGACATCGGAAGCATTGCAAGGCGGATTGCCGGGAGTTCGGGGGCTCGATCGCGACAACATTATAGCTCAACCGCTTGACCAGGAAAACTTCTTTGTTATTAGACTTACGGACAATTTCCACAGCGAAAAGATCCAGCGATTTCTTCTCCTTGTTGAAGATAGGAACGGTGGATTTCACTTCATGACCAAGCTTGGCTAGTTCGTCCTCAATGAAGGAAGCCGCTGTAGATTTGTGAAGCCCTCGAATAGCAATTTTTCATTTTCGCTCATCTTTTAGCTGCCATGAGTGCCAATTATAAGATGAGTTGTCCAACCACTTTGCCAAGGTGCAATAAGACGAATGTAGGTGACATTGTACCCGAATTCCGTCATTTGGGAGAGTTTTAACACTTAGTTTGTCATCCGAAAGGTATAGTTCCTGCAGTTGTTTATCTACAAGGGACCTATCCTTAATCAGGTTGATGACTATGGGCGGAGGCAGTCGGGCAACCGATTTTGGCGAGACCTCATTAATATCCATAGGAATATTAGCCTCCTTGTTGATGTCCGGCACACTTTTTGAGGCCGAGGCATTCGGCAGTGGCTTAGACTGGCGGATGGGTGATGGTGACTTAGCACCCTTTTGAATGATTGTAGAAAGGCTCTTGAAAGGAGCAGCCATGGTAGAGTCTGAGTCAGTTGACGTGTCTCCCAAATTTGAAAAATCAGTGAGAACGCCAACTTGGGAGGTAGACTTGGAGTCAATCGAGATGTCCGAGTCAGACAGCTCATGACGGAGTGACTTAGCCTTTATGCTGCCAGGTGAACTGTATCCACGTTTAGTCGGGAATTTTTTGACCTGACGCGTTTCTTTAGGTGAGACCATAGGAGCCGCAGGGGTGTGATCCGAGTCGTCGGAGGCGTCGTAGGTTATATTTCGATTCTCGTCAATCTTCTCATTTCGTTTGGAAGAGCGATTTCCATTACGTACGACATCGCGCGTATCTTTGAGGGGCTTCGACTTGCTGATGCTCGTGTTTTTGATCGGGGACTTCACTGGCATGGCCTCTTCGGCAACTCCCCTAAAGGGGAGAACGGGGGGCTCCTCTGTTTCGTAGGGGTCCGGGGGATAACTGTCCGTGCGATATCTAGAGATTTTTAAAACAAAAATAAGAAAATTATTTTGAGCAGTAGGCGATGAAAAAATACGATCACACGAGACTAAAAATAAAATAATTTTTAGCAGATTCAAATAGCAAATCGACACAGAAAAATAAAACAGTTTTTATTATTTTTTCTCTATGAAATTTTTCAGGTTTTTTGAGAAAAAAAACAAAAAGCGCTATTATATTTACTACATATCTATAATTCTATCCTGAGGTTTGGGCATTTTCCATCAAAATGGAAGCACGCTTGAATTACGATGATTCTCAAGCCTGGCAAAAACACGGCCGAAACATCATCTTATCGTCCAATCAGCCTTCTGTCGGGTCTCTCCAAAATATTCGAAAAATTGCTGATGATGAGACTCTTCGAGATTGACGAATTCGCCAAGGCAGTGCCAAACCACCAGTTCGGTTTTATACGCGAGCACGGCACAGAGCAACAACTTGCCAGAGTCACGCAATTCATCTTACGCGCATATGAGGAGAGGCAGTTCTGATCAGCGGTATTTATTGACATTGCTGAGGCGTTTGACCGGGTGTGGCACGACGGCCTGCTCTGTAAATTAATAAAATTATTACCAATAAATCTGTACAACATTCTTGAGAGTTACCTGAACGAGCGCACCTTTATTGTCAACTGCAATGAAGAAACAAAGTCAAGAACAGGCAGAATTACAGCTGGTGTCCCACAGGGTAGCGTTTTGGGGCCAATCCTATACACAATATATTCCTCGGATATGCCCCTGCCACTACTCACGCAAAGACGTGAATACCTGCAGCCACAAGATAGACAAATGCTGCTCTCCACGTACGCTGATGATACGGTGATTATGTGTGCTGCTGAACTTACTGCGCAAGCTGTCAGAGAGAATGAATTGTATCTCGGCCACTTTGAAAAATGGGCTAAGAAATGGTCCATCAACATCAATGCAAGCAAAACAGGTTATGTTCTATACACACTGAGAAACCTAGACGAAATAAACAGAGAAAGGTCACCATTAATAAACGGTCAGCTGGTCCCATGTAAAACTGCACAAACATACCTGGGGGTCATACTCGACCGAAAGCTAACTCTCAGACCACACGTCACGGAACGATATACTAAGGGATACTTATAATTTCAAAACTGTTGGTGAAGTTTTCCAGCTGACTAGCGGCCGTTTTGCCAACTCTCTGGCCATCCATGTAAACCCGGAGGCACGCAACTTGCTCACGCAACCATACGAGCCTCAACGCCTCCAAAGGCCACGGTATCTGGACCAATTGCAGCGATACATACGCCCACTACAGCCGCAAACGCCGCAACATCAACAACATGGACAGCAGCAACAAAGTCATCACTTGCACCTTCAACGCAGCGTTCAGCACGCACAGCGACAGCAAGTAATGGAGCTTCTCCCAACACTGTTGCGGCTTGAAGAACAGCAGCTGCAAAACCGAGAGGCTGAGAGGTTGGCTGAAGCACAGGCCAGGCGAAGGCAGCAGCAAATAAACAGCTCTCCTCCTAGAAGATTTGGCGAGATGTTAATAAACGAGTATAGACGAAGATTTTTTTTTTTTTTTCTTAAGAATATTAAACTATTTATTTATTGTAAAACTAGCATTCTGTTGTTGAAGCAACTTGCACTAGCGTGAATGGTAAGGTTGAACTAGGCGCAGTGCGCACGTGTAGTAGTGTAGTTGGTAGGTCCTGAGGGTGTATTCGTTTGAGCCTTCTTCTCTTTTTCCTCTGGTACATTTTTCTTGCAAGTGAATTAGGGTGATTATGCAATTTGTTGCAATAAATTTTGGATTGCCTATTAATGATATCCCCAACAAGCGGGATAAGCCATTGGAGGCCATTTTCAAACCAACGTCCCAGCCACCAGCCCGCATAGAGAGATGGTTACTTCGGCTGCAATCATTTAATTTCAAAGTTATATACAAGGCAGGAAAAGAAAACATTTCCGGCGCATTATCTCGACTTTGCCAGTTATTATCATCCGACTCTTGTGACAGAGAAGTTGAACACAGCATCCTGCGGATAATAGATTCCTCGGTTGATGACCATTTCTGAAATTGCAGAAGATTCTATAAGAGACGAAGAAATCATAGATGCGATGGCCTGTCTGGAACACAACTCATGGGAATTGAATTCTTCCAGAAAACTTTACCCATTTCGATACGAGCTGTCGACAATAGGACCTATTCTTCTGCGAGATAACCGTATTGGTATTCCTGAAACGCTTCGGAAGCAGGTACTGGAGCTGGCTCACGAGGGGCATCCTGGTGAGTTTGCCATGAAAAGACGCATGAACGTTTGTTAATTTGTTTTAAATTTTATTTGAAAAACTTCGATTTTCGTCGATTATCGATTTTTTCGCTTCAAAACATCGGTAAAATCGATATTTGCTAACATCGACAATCGAAAAAAACGATTGTTGCAAAATTCGATCTTTTCCAACCTCTAATGGACCCAACAGGTCCATGGATATGGGTAGCGTCAGATATGCTAGGTCCTCTACCGACCAACGAATTCATTTTAGTTTTTATTGACTATTACTCCCGCTATATGGAGTTCAAATTTTTGCGCTCCATTACTTCAGCTAGTCTTATTGAAGTAATGAAAGAAATATTTTGCAGGCCAATAGGGTGGGGTTTTAATCTGTTCTATTCCACAAGTTTTGCAATATTCAGCAAACTCTACGCTAACATATTGCCGCCCGTTATCAGTTCGCAAGTGTTTTGGATACCCTATCCAACGGGCGGCAATATGTTAGCGTAGAGTTTGCTGAATAGTGGAAAACTTGTGGAATAGAACAGATTAAAACCCCACCCTATTGGCCCCAGGCTAATGGGGAAGTAGAAAATATGAACAAATCATTAGTTAAACGACTAAAAATAGCATACTCAAACTCGAAAAATTATAAAGGAGAAATCCAGAAGTTTGTACTTATGCACAACGTGACTCCACATGGCACCACAGGAGATGCCCCTACCCAACTTATGTTCAATAGGGTTATACGAGATAAAGTGCCATGTATAAATGACATTAATGAAACATTTACAGATTCTGCTGAAAGGGACAGAGATTGTTTAATGAAAGAAAAGGGAAAGGAAGATGCAGATAAAAAGAGAGGAGCTGAAGAAATCGATATAAAGGTAGGGGATAAAGTACTTTTGAAAAATGTAGTCTTTCCAAACAAACTAACTCCTAACTTTGATAAAATCGAGTTTGAGGTCATTGAGAAACACAATAACATAATAAAAATCATGGCGGAAGGTAGGACTCTTGCGAGGAATGTATCTCACGTTAAGAAAATACCAACGTGGGAGCCGGTTAAGAGCACCAACGTCACCGAAGAGATCGGTGACGACGTCAGTGAGAGCATCACAGAGGAGGCGGAGATGCAAAGCGATTAGTGAATAATGAGCAGCCGAACGGAGCAGATGTACCAAATGTTAATAAAGTGAATACGTTTAGTTTTGGAAAATAAAGTGTTTAATTTCGGCTACTGGTGGGTCAATACACATATATAAACCTAAACAAATTTGTCGCTCCTCAAATTAGCTTCCGATTTATAAAATATAATCGGTACACAGGGAAAATCAGTGCTAGAGAGCATAACGTGCAAATCCAAACTCCGTTAAGTGCACACATGCATAAATAGTATGTAAAATGCATGGAGTTTGTATACAGTGCTGTCAAAAGTCAAATGCGAAAATTCAACAGTCAAAGTGGCACGCTTCGACAGCAAAAATCAAAAAGGTCAATGAATATGCCCCGTTAATCCTGTTTTCGCTTGTCTCTCTCTGGAGAGCCAAGCATAGGGTATGGCAAATAGGGTATCATAAATGTTGTGAAAATAAATATATAAGTTTCTTATTAAACTAAGAAATATTAAGTAATTTGCATATACTTTATATTTTGTACAGCTCTCATAAGAAAGACTGTTCTAGCCCATTAATTGAAAACAGTTACATCTTTTGTTAAAGCAATATGTTGTGTCACCACAAATTTCCAGGGTATGTAAAATTCTATATGTCCTCATTATTCGTTTTATTTCCCTTATTTGCTTATGCGCCGATAGCTAGCCGCTGCTTGCAGATTTACTTTTTGCAGCTTCTGTTCGATTTGGTTTATTTTGTCGGCTGGTCGCTGCTTGCGTTGTGCACGGAAAACGAAGTTGGCTGTTGCTGTTCGTTTCTATTGCCGTTTCTTGCTTTGTCTAACCTCGACGTCGACGTCAGTAGAGACAGATAATTTAAAGGCTAGACAAAGACAGAACAATAATAGAAACGAATAGCAACTGCCAACGTAATTTTTCGTGCGCAACGCAAGCAGCAGCTTTTTTTGCAGTCGCTACAGCCGGAAATCGTTTGGGAATATTAAGGAAAGGGAATTCTGGTAGTGAAGTGTAATTTAACATGCATATGTATGCACATACTGTGACTCAATAAAGTAAGAATGCAGTTGGCAAAATAAACTTTAGGCAATAAAAAAGCTTAGCAGCAATGCATTATAAACAAATAAGATATATTTCAGAAATATAAATTAGGAACTTCATTTAAGACACTTAAAATATTAAAATAAACAACAAATCTTCAAATTATCTAAATAATAACTAAAATAATATAAAAAATTCATCAAAAGAGTATGTATGCAAAACCAATTGAATCCGTTTTACAACCGTTTTTACATTACAGAGTAACAATTTTATAGCTTCTAATATTTGGTGGGGTATCCCCTTTGCTTTAAAACAGCTTGGAGTCCGGAACTCATTGAGCATACAAGATTCATGGTCACACTTGGGGGTATATTCTCCCACTCCTCCAAGAGCGCTTTCTTTAAATCATCCTTATTATTAATCTCTCCTTTTCTGATAAGACGATCAAGGTGATCCCACAGATGCTCGATTGGGCTTAAGTCAGGTGACTAAGGTGGTGTTTCGATCTGTTTTTATATCCTGGACAGGCAGAAGGAAGCATCTCCGACCCTATAAAGTATATATATTCTTGATCAGTATCAATAGCCGAGTCGATTGACACCTGTCCGTCTGTCTGTCCGTCCGTCTGTCCGTCCGTCCGTCTTTATGAACGCGTGGATCTCAGCAACTATAAGAGCTAGAGACTTCAAATTTGGAATGAAGGTTCCTGAATACCATACGCAGATCAAGTTTATTTTCAATTTTCGATTGATTTTTCTCATTTTAAAACCAACGGGACTTGGTTGGTTTTAAAATGAGAAAAATCACTTTAGCATAAGCAATGTTAAAGCTAGAGACTTGAGATTTGGCACACATGATAAAAAGCTTGGGCGTAATAATGTGTCCTGAAAATTTTAGGATTTTCGCGATGCTGCGTGTTGGGGTCGATTACTAAAGGCACCGCTGCCCCATAATGCAAAGTTTCCGTTGCTTATGCCAAAAGAATGTCAATTTATTAAGTTGTATCTACAATATTTGCATCGATCCAATTGCCATGCAGGCCCACGTGCGCTCGTGAGCATGCTCCGACAGCAAGTTTGGCTAATAAACGCTCGCCAGGTCTGCAGTGCAATAGTGCGTCGTTGCGTCCATTGTTTTCGATATAAACCGATATTGGCAGGGCAAATAATGGGAAACTTACCCGCTGATCGGCTACATGGAAATAGGCCGTTCGAAATCAGCGGAGTGGACTTTTGTGGTCCAATACCTGTCACGCTAGGAATACGTGGCAGAGTGCCTATAAAGATGTACGTTGCGGTATTTGTTTATTTTACGTCCAAAGCTGTACACTTAGAAATTGTCGCCGACCTAACAACTAATTATTTTTTAATGTGCTTATCCAGATTTGTGGGACGACGTGGACTTGTCAAGCGCATTCACTGCGACAATGCCACCAATTTTTTGGGTGCTTCGCGCATATTGGCGGACCTACAGGCCAGTTTCATCGCCAACCGGGATGCCATAACGTCATTCGCTGCAGCCAAGGGAGTGACGTTTGCGTTCATACGTCCTCGAGCGCCACATTTTGGCGGCCTATGGGAAGCGGCGGTAGAGTCTGCCAAAACGCTGATGGTCAAGGTAATAGGCAGCGCATTGCTGCGACAGGACGAATTGGAAACCGTCTTGGCAGAAGTGGAGGACATTCTCAACTCCAGGCCAATCGTAGCAGACAGCACCAACCCGCACGACGGCGAGGCAATAACTCCAGCGCATCTGCTTGTCGGGACAACGCTCGTAGCGCTGCCATCCGCGTCAACAGGTCCCGTCCCAGACAGCAAGCTAAGCTACTTGCAACGATGGCAGCTGATCTCAAGCATCAAGCAGCGATTTTTGATCGACTGGTCGAAAGACTACCTGCTGAGCCTGCAGCAGCGTCAGAAGTGGTCAACGCAACAGCCCAATCTAGAGGTCGGCGCCGTAGTCGTGGTTCGTGAAAACAACGCTCCCCCTCAGCAATGGATGTTGGGAGTAGTGGAGGAGACAACAAAAAGCACGGATGGCAAAGTGCACGTAGCAGCCGTAAGGACTACGACGGGAATCTTCAAAAGAGCGATTCATCGGTTAGCACCCTTGCCAATCGAATGATTGAAGCCCTACGTGTTTTCAACGCGGCCGATGTATAATCGTAGTGGAACATAGTTTAGTAAGAGAACCAAATGTGTAAAGTAACATGAAGTTACAAGAGCTGTTGCTCTTCAAAAATGCTCTCTTTCGTTCTTAAAAGCCAAACATTGGATTTGGGCTAAGCGCGGAGTTGAAAGGAGAATAAAGTTTCACTTATAATTTTGAATTCGAGATGTGCAGTGGTTTTTGTTAATTGGTTACGTCGATTTGCTGCCATCCCATCGAACCTTTGCTACTTGCCCACCGGCAAGTTCTAGTGATCAGGAATTCGACGATCACATGGTAAGTATCCTAGTCCCAATGTGTTCTACAAATTTCAGTACGATCGGATATTGACTCAGAAGTTATTCAAGGAACAAATTTATGTAGTGCAGCAGATGCGTCGCAGATATAACGAACGAAAAGACGCTTGGCGCTGTGGCGCTAGACATAAACAATCCACAGCCGCAGTCCAGTGCTGCCAGACTATCGCAAGCTACTTACACTCGATACAAGCAAAATCGACTTCAAGCGATATATTTAAATCCTATTATAATGAAAATACTTGTCTTTGAAGACCAGCACAGAGTATCCTATTATATGGGATTTTTTGAAAAACTTCCGAGATTATTATCCGATCGCGATGAAATTTTCAGGATACGTTAGGTCCCTGATACCCGTCCTGTGTGCCAAAATTCTGGACTCTAGCTTTAATATTTTTCGTTTTATGGGATTTCAAAAATTTTGTATTCGATTTACGGAGGCGGAAGGGGGCGTGTCAAAATTTTAACATAAACTTGATCTGCTTAGCCCATAGACGATCCACCATACCAAATTTGGTGACTCTAGCTCTTATAGTCTCTGAGATCTAGGCGCTCATACAGACAGACGGACAGACGGACATGGCTATATCGACTCGGCTGGTGATGCTGATCAAGAATATATATACTTTATGGGGACTGCCGGACTTCCTTCGACCTGTTGCGCACATTTTGACAAACTTAATAGACCCTATTTATTTTTTTTTAAAGAGTAAACGGTCTAAAAAAATTAATTTCATATTATGCTATTCTTATTTACTTAAAAAGAACAAAAACAACATAAAAAGTAAGATGGAAGAAATTGTCGCGTGTAATTAAAAGTCAATTTAAAAAAAAAAACTACTCAATATTTTTAAGTCAAACCAAATACATTATTAAGATCAATCAATACATAACACTTTAAATTTAATTGCATTAAAATCTTCCATCGCATTTCGCTGAAATCAGTGCTTGAACTGGTTTTCGAAAAAGTGACTTCTGTCTGTGTCGCGTGCGAATGCCTAACATTTTTGTTATCTTGAAAACGAAGAATTGCCCAAAATCGATCTTAGCACCAATTATAGTGCTAACCAAGAGCTATAAGTTTCATATTTTGTAAAAATAAAATAAAGTCTTGGCACATGTTTTTTTTCAGTTTGAATGCGTACAAATGTCGCATTCGACATCAGAAAATTGCCCATATGCAAAATGTATAATATAACTCTGATTACAAGCTAAATTTCCCATTATAATTTTTGTTTATTATTGAGATATTCCCTTTTATATTGCTCTGATGACGCGAAAAACAGAGCTGTGCTATCAGCAATTGATTATGTATATTGATTCTAACATTTGCTGCTTAAATGGATCATCTTTTATTTCGGATTATGAAAAGGCGATGCGGAACGCCTTAAAAAGTTTGCATCCCAACATGCATTTATATGCTTGTTGGTTTCATTTTACACAAGCATGCAAGAGAAACGCAAAAAAAACGTCTGGTTTTTGAGCTTATGTTGAAATCAAACAAGAATGCTTATATGATCTTCATGAAATTTCTATATCTACCGCTTTTACCAGCCAGCAAAATTGTCGAAGGGTTTAATTTGCTAAATTGTGAAGCAACCGCTTTAGACAAGAATCTGTTTTCTCCCTTTTTAGCTTATTTTAACGGTAGGTTTTTCATTTAATAAATTTAAATTGAAATCGTTTATTATTTATTTTTATAAGTAGGAAGGACCTGAAAATATATCTGTATTAAAAAGCTCAACTAGAACCACAAGCGAGGCCTATAATTTGACTTTGGGTAGCAAAATTCACTCAAATGGTAACTTTTCAAAATCGTCAAAAATATCAGTGATGAAGAATATGATAAAAGCCGCGAATTTTGTCTTTGGTTTCAAGACGCCGGTATTGGAAATCATCCCCTGACTAAGAAATCACATGTAAGTTTGCATTTGAATGTAACATCAACGTAACGAACTCTGATTACAACATAATATTTTGTCTTTTTGACCGATGATTGATTGACGATCATTGATGCCATGGAACTCTTCGGCAAGAAAGACATTAATTTACAGGGCTTTATAACTCGCACTGTTTGCCTAAACGATCAATTATTAAAACAGGATACATTCGAAAGTGTGGACGTCGAAATAAATTTGTCTGTAATGACGACTGAAATTAAATCTTGTAAATCTGTCTTCCCTCGAACGATTCGAATTTAAGTCAGCTGTGCGATACTTCAATTGTCCAAATAAACCCGTGCATTGTATGTTTAGACAATCCAAAATCGGTTATGTTAAGTCTATGCAATCATATTAATGTTTGTGGTGCTGGTTGGGATCTTATTGTTGTGACCACAAATTTAAATAATGAAAACGAAATTCACGAAAATGATCATGTAAATTTAAACCCTAGATGCCCAAGCTGTAATCAGCAAGTCGAAGAGGCAAAACGAAATGTTTTTATATATAATAATTTATATTATCAATTATAACAAAAATATTGAATATTTTTGGTATTACCAAACGATAATTTAACTTGGTAACATCGTGTAAGCTCGAAGTAATACACTGAAAAATAAAACAAAGCTAAACTATTTTGTTAACAGAGTTATAAGCAATATATAATTACAAAAAAAATGGGAAATATTGTGGAGAAAAAATATAGTTTTGAATAAAATATAAATTTAAAAATGCTTGAGTAATGGTGGAGATATGTCGTTTAAAAACGACTTATCTCCGCGGAGATCAACGGTGGAATTATGTCGTTTTAAAACGACATAGCTCCGCCAGAAAAAAGCGACATAACTCCGCCTAAAAAATGCACTGGGCGGAGGTATGTCGGCGAAGATATGACGCTATGTCGGGGTCTTCAATGAATCCTATTTATGATGATTTAATCTAGTTAGCTTTTGAAAATATATTAAAATTTATAGCACTTTATAACTGAAAACAAGTTAGCTTTTGTTGAGTCGTTTTTATAGCACTAATTTTTGCGAAAAGTTGTCTTCGATGGACCGCGAATTGTCATAAGCTGTCAGTCAAGAATGTAAAATGAAAATTATTAACCTCGTTGAGAGTTTGCATTCTATTTTTATTTTCAATTTTTATAATAAAAATTGAGAATTCATTTTTAATTTTCAACTTTTATTATAAAAAAATTGAAAAATAATTTGTACTTTAAATTTTTTAATAAAAATGTGAACAAAGAGTTATTTTTAAGTTTTTATTATAAAAATTGTTCAGGTTTGATTTTTTTTGAAACTCATACTCCAATTTTCGATCCCTGCTTGAAAGTGCGATAGTCTACTGCATCTTCTGCTCTTGGTCGAACTTCTATGTGGCAGCCGTCTCACTATGGGGAATTCGACCAGTGTTTATGGCCAAAATTAATAACTCAAAAACGAATTAAGATATTTAAGATAGGTTTTTTGCATTGGGTTTATGTGACCATTAGGTATTAGATTTAGGAAAATGGTGGGCGTGGCACAGCCCCTTTTGTCTGACAAAAGTAGGCGTGGCACCCCTTAAACTAACAAATAATTTTTTAATAACAAGTTAATAAAGCGCATTTGTCCTGCAATGAACAAATAATATAAAATATAAAATAATATAATAAAATATATTGTAGCTAATGTATTTGATACACACACTTCTTATAAATATTCATGCTCTTCCTTTTCGAGCTCAATATTGCATGGAAATTCAAATAGAATATCAATTAAAAAAAAAATACTTTGATCCTCCGATGTGTCGTCCGAATTTAAAGAGCCTTCTAATAAGTTCAATACCTCAACAGGAAGACACATTCTCTTCTGCCGCTGAATTCGTCTATCCAAATTTACAGAAGATATGACTGGGTCGGAAGTATCCCTTGCTCACTGAAATACGTCTGTGAAGAAGCCGATCGGATTTATAATACTTGTTCCGCGATTCAGCTCCTTCCTCTCCAAAACACTATTCTGAATAATGTCACTTGCATGAACCAGAATCTTATGAATTGTTGCATTCATTGTCAACCAAGGATATTTTTCGATTATTAATTCTGCAGTACCATCGCAAAATGCTTAAAATTTATCGACAACTATTGGCAACTGACATGAAAGGCACATCAAAATTATTCTTTAATTTCCAATTAGCTGCTAATCTATGCCAGTTATATTTGAAAATATTTATAGCTGGTTCGCAAAACGCACGGCGAGCAGAGTACCAATAGTTGGTCCACTTTTAACGAAAGGTGTTTCCACAATAGTCGTTAAATTTCTTTCTTTCGCTGGCAGCTTGAATAAAAACAACGTCTTCCTTTCCATTTTTTCCAATCGCTTCATTCCACTTGCAAAACAACTCTGCATTGGGAAACTTGAAGTTATTTCCTAAAAATTAAAATTTCATGAAAAGTCGTGTACATTTTAATTATTAACATTTGAACTAGAATTAAATTCTCTACAACACACAATATATTTCATTAATGAACTCCGCTAGGCTCATTTTGAATACCTTTCAGAATTGAATACTTTCAGAAAATGGGTTTTGGCCACAAATACTGGTCAAATTCCCTATAGTGCGTATGTAGCAAATTAAAGTAAGATAAGCAATAATCTTAAAGAATTCATATTATTGGTAAATATTTGTGTAGAGGATTTACCCATTGCACAGTGGTTCCGTCAGAGGCCAAAAATCAAAAAACTCGATCAGAAAATATTTGAACTCAATTTACACAGTTTGTCTCTAAAATGTCCAATCTTCCAATCTGCAATTTGGTTTTTGCTGGAAACTTAACGGTACTTTCTAAAAATAGAATCAAAAGCATGAACACGTGTTCATTTCAACAGCGCATCGAAGCTCTGCAGAGCTTCTCACCAGAGCTCTGGTGAAATATTGCAAATCAAAAGCGCACTTCAAATCGGGCTGGTAAATGGTTAAGTGTATAAATTTATATTATTTAAAATGGATTTTGAAGCTCGAGGTATTTATTTTACTTTACAATATTAATTTATACTAACTTTGTATGAAATAAATAAAAACTAACTTGATATGTGAAACCCATTTGTTTGTACCTTTTTTGTGTGTCTTAAATTTGTTTACCTAAAGTTTTTATTAGAATTATTTTTTTTTTATTTTTATCAAAGTTTTAAGATTTTAAAATCGTTAATGTTAGGTGCGGAAAGTTGCGCATGTATTTGTAATCGTTAATATGCTAAAACGACTTCTTATTTTTTCAATGTCAAATTTTGCCAGCTCGCTTATTACAAATTTTTGATTTGTAATAAATAGATAATTGTTGAGCATAGTTTACAACTGACTATGGTAGACGGAAAAGTATGCAATGCTTTAAGTGAGTCATCCTCTTCAAAATGTTTTATATGTCGAGCAGTTCCAAAAAAGATGAATAACTTGGATATATGTTTAAAGAAAAACGTGAACAGAGAATATTTCGAATTCGGTTTATCCCCACTTCATGCGAAAATACGTTTCTTTGAATACTTTCTACATCTTTCCTATAAGTCCGTTATCAAAATGTGGCAAGCTAGAGGTCCGGAGCAAAGTTTCAGACCAAAAGCATAAAATTCAAGCGGCGTTTCGGGAAAAATGGGAATAATAGTGAACAAGCCCAGAGACGGAGGTAGAGGATCGTCCAACGATGGAAATGTGGCTAGATAATTTTTCTCAAATCCCAAATTGGCTTCTGAAATTACAGGGCTTAATGAAATCCTTATCCATCGTTGTGCCACTATACTCCAAGCTATTGCCTCGGGGTACAAAATAAATTTGGAAAAATTTATTGAGTATGCCATCGATACTGCTAAGGAATTGATTATGGAGTATCCATATTTATTTGCCAGCTACATTCCATAAGTTGTTAGTTCATGGATCTTCTGTGATTAAGCATGCACTTGTATCAATCGAAGAGCTTTCGGAGGAAGCTGCCGAGTCGAATAATAAAGAGCTAAAAAAATGTAGACTGTATCACAGCCGAAAAATGTCACGCATTGCAACAAACACAGACATATTGAACACACTCATTTTACGGTCGGACCCATTTATAACTGGACAAAGAAAACTTGAAAAGAAGGATAAATCAACGTTACTTGAATCTGTGTTCAACTTACTAGAAGAAACATTATAAATTTTTGTTATAATTACATATATTGATTCGTAGATAGCTGTGGAAATATTAATTTAATAAATAGGTTTACAATATGCTTGTTTAATTCATGATTTTTTGATTTTATATTATTTTAGTAGGTGTATAGCTTGGGGATTCGATGGGGGAAGAGTTATAAAAGTATAAGACTTAACTGAAATATACTAAAAAACAAAATAGTTGATCTTTCCTATGGCAGCTATATGATATAGTTGTCCGATTAGTAAGGTTTTATAAAACTGCTCCAAACACACAATCTGTGAGTTTGGTGAACATATCCTGAAAAACAAAAAAAATTTCCATACTAAAGGTTGATTTTGAACCGATCGTTCCTATGGCAGCTATATGATATAGATGTACGGTATGGCCAATTTTTATACCCTGTGGGGGTATATTAAGTTTGTTTTTATTATATATTTAGAATATTTTTCTAGAATTTTGGTGAAAATTTCATAACGATAAAACGACTAGAACTATTTATGGCCGCGCCTCCATACAAGCGGAACCACAGGCCATTGCTTCGAAACACTGCAGAAATTCGAGCTTTTCGAATCCTTCAACACATTCCTTCACTTTGTCTTCTGCTAACAAATTCGAAGACACGTATTCTGAAGACATTTTCTTGATGACTTCACCGCAAAATTCATTGACAATTTTGCACACCATTGGCTGCGATATGCCAAATAAATTTCCGATCGTTCGATATTCCGCAGACGACCCTTAAAAATCGTCTGCATTTTGTAGAACGTCCGTCTCCCAAAATGCGCCGAATCGATTTTATTCAAATTTAAGACAATATAAAAAGTGGAATTCTTAAGTAAATGCTAATCCCACCACAGTCCCAGTTCTATGATAAGAATATGACTCCTCCTCCTCGAATTCGAGGTTATTCGCTGTACTAGAGTTTAGAACATCAATAACTTGTTGTTCCATTTGCATATATGTATACTCCATTTGCAATTGCACAGTTGCATTTATTAACAAAATTTTATTTGGGTTCATTTTAAAATGTCACGTAAACATAAGCTGTAAAATGCTCATTAACTCGGATTTGGATGCATCCACGCAATGTTAAAATACTAACAGTGGAAATTCCCTATTATACTTTCAGATAGGTAACAAAAATTGCTAAGAACATATTTAAGAGCACTTTTTTACACCATAGTGAAGCTCGCCCGGTTCTAGTATTCTGTTAACAACCCCACGTGGATTATATTTTAAAGATCGGATAGGATAAATAATAGTAATGCCGCCAGACCAGAACTTTAAGCTTTGATATTTTGTATGTAAGTTAGAGCTTTTATTTTCTGTCTTTGTCAGATCACAGAGTTGGAAAAGCTTTTATGGAAATGCACCGTTAAGACTTAAAAGCTTCTTCCATTTCTGAGATTCTCCGCAATTTCGTGATCCATGCAAAATTTCTTGCAGTCAAAATAAAAGTAGTGGATGCATTGTTCTTCGTCAAAAGTGAAAAATAAAGTAATTTAAGCAAGAAAGGCAATTGATTTGGTAGATATTTTTGTAATTGGATAATTTACAATATATTTGAATAAGTTTTATTTGTTTAGAGTTGTTAAAATGGGGCGTGGCAAGCATTGTACTCCTGTGGAGCGTGCCCTCATTATAACCTTGATTTTCGATGGGAAAACGTACAAAGAAGTGCAAAATTTGGCGAATTGCTCACCAACAATGATAAGAAATGCCATTAAATACACTCCAAAAGAAGATAAACGCAAAAGACCCCGTGCCATGTCTGAAAGACTGGAGAAAAAAGTTTTGAGATACTCAAAGCGCGACCCGTTTGCACCTGCTACCGTGATAAAAAAGGACTTACATATCAGCCAAAGTGTAGAAACTGTACGCAGATGCTTGCGGAAAAATAATCTTATGGGCAGAAACCCGAGAAAAGTTCCTTTTTTAAAAAAAATACACTTTCAAAAGCGGTTACGGTTTGCTAAGGAGCCCATTGTGAAATGGAGGAATATTTTGTGGTCAGATGAGTCCAAAATTGTTTTTGTAAAGCGCCTGGAGCTCAATACCTCCAGAACGTTGCCAAAAGCTGGTAGACTCCATGATCCGTCGTTGTAAGGCCGTAATTAAAAACAATGGCTTCACAACAAAATATTAAAATTTGTTAATTATAAGTGCCTTTCAAGTATTTAACATTCTAAAAAAAAAAATAAACTTAAGTTCGTTATCATCTTTAAAATAATTGAATGTGTTCACCACTACTATTATTTTGACCGCCCATTTTTTTAGGTTGTTACAGGCAAACAAATTCTACATCTAAATGATTTAATTTTAACTAATTTTGATTTTCCAGAAGGATTTACAACATAATAACGAACTATAAAAAAAATATAACAAAACTGTTGATCAATCAAAAGTCCTTTAACTTTGACTGTTCTAAATTACCTCACACGCACAACTATGTTTTTGACCGCAACGCAATATATATATTTTTTTCATTTTTAGTTATTATTGAACATAAGATTTAATAAAATGGGTTTACATAATATTAAAAAAAAAATGGATTTAATCAAAATGGAGAAATAATGAACTAAATGAACTGAATGGTCGACTCTTTGTAGCAAACAGACGTGTTTTTTTGTGCGCTCCGTTTTTGATATTTTATTGATCAACTACCGGCAGTTGTTTGTTTGATTTATTATACTAACCATAATTAGTCTCAACTGTTTGCTACTCGCGATCTTTCTTTGCGCATTTATTTGCATTTACGTTTAAATAAACCTATTTTAGTGCTGTTCTAGTGCACTGTTTTGTGTATTTTGCTGCTCTTTTTTCCTCTCCAAACTTTGCTTCAACGTTATTGTTGTTGTTGGTGAGTAATTTTGCGTGTGTTCTCTTTGTGTCTAGCTGTGCTTTGCGCTTTGAGTTTGGTTTGTTTGTGTTGTTGTTTAGACACTCAAACGCTAACTGTAGTTTTGCTCTCTCGATTGCAATATATTTTGTTGTTGTCGCAGCTTCTTGTCTTTTCAGTGCAAGCGATTTGTTTTTGTTTGCACTCTTATCTCTTCTTGTCGAGTTTCGAGTTGTACAGTGGTCAGAGATCGTTTTATTTTTGCTTAAAAATGAATCCGAATATTGTCTGTTATAAGAAAGGCTGCCAGAAGCAAATAACTGCTGCGCAGCCAAGTATTTGCTGCTGGCTCTGTAGTAATATGGCGCATATAAAGTGCGTCGGTTATTCGGGGCTGGTTGCAGATGCGATTGCCCAAAGGACTGGACTTGGTTGGTCGTGTGAGTCCTGTCGTGAAGTTGAGGGCGAGATGCGGATGTTTATGAGGCAGACGAGGAATGGATTTAAGGATTTGTCTGACGGCTTTAAAAAGCTTTATGACCAATTCCTTGCTGTGGACACCCAGTTCAATAGTTTAAAACTATTGGCTGAGTCTCCTAAGCGTAAGAAATCTACACCGCGTGACTTACAAACAACTGCGGTCACTCAATTTTCGACATTAGACCCACCCTCTACTCCGCTGGTCCCACAGCTCATATCGTTCGCTACTCCAGTGGCTACGAGAGTTGTGGATGATTGTATTGTGGATACTGTACCGGCGGATACAGCTATTTCAGTGCCTCTGTCCGATGCACCTGCTGTTATGAAGAAAAAAACAGGCAGGCCAAAAACCAACAAACATAATAATGTTCCTCCATCAATAGCAGTCTCTGCCGGATCACCGGATAGATTAGTACCCACAGGTGATAACGTACCTGTTATACCACCTTTGGGTGCTAGGCCATTGGTGGGGGTTCCACCAATGAAACACATTTTTGTTTCTAGGCTCGCCCCTGATTCAACATCTGAAGATGTAAAGGCTTTTATTCAGGCCAAAATAAAAGTAGCCAGTATTAAGGTGGAAAAGTTTAACTTTTCATATAATAGGCACGTTGCATCTTTCAAGATCAACGTCTCCCCCATACATTTTGCCACCATTTGTTCCCCAAGCTTTTGGCCAGAATATTTGGTGGTGAAAGAGTACAAAGCCAAAATAAAAAATCGGAATCCGATTAGGCTGCCCCCGCATGACCCTGTGCAACCAACTATAGAAAATGTAGCATCTTTCTCTTCTTCTTCTCCAAAAAACTAACTTTTCTTGCATGCTATCAAAATGTTCGTGGATTACGTAGCAAAATTAATAAATTATATGTTGACAGTGCTACTTTCCCATTTCATGTTGTTGTGTTTACTGAAACCTGGTTGAAGCCGGATATTCTTGATTCGGAAATCTTCCCAGCGAGGTACACAATATATAGGCTTGATCGTCCGTCCCGTAATGGTGGCGGAGTCCTAATTGCTGTGGACTCCAATTTTTCTTCAGAACAAGTGCATTATGTTCCCCTGAATAACATTGAATTTATTGCTATAAAAATATGTTTTCGGGGCACATTTTTGTACATTCATGTTCTTATATTTCACCTTCTTCCGATATGTCTGTTTACCTTGACCATTTGTCCGCCATTAAATATGTTTATTCCCTTCTCTCAGATAATGATCATTTCATAGCTCTTGGTGATTTTAACTTGCCACGAACTACTTGGTCATTTAATGATGAGTCTAATTTCTTAATCCCAACTACTCAACATGACTTTATCGACGGGTTATTTGACATATCCTTGCGTCAAATTAACCACGTCAAAAATTCTTTAAGCCGGCAGCTAGACTTATGCTTTGTTTGTGATCCGACTAATGTGGTCCTGTCGAGAACTGAACCACTCTCATATCCTGAAGATCCTTATCATCCCACCTTAGAGTTGATGATAGACCGTGGCAAATTAGTATTGAACAAACTTGATATGCCATCTGTCCGTGTTCGTCAATTTCGTAAAGCTGACTTTGGGAGATTGAACGAACTTTTTAGCCAAATTGACTGGTCCGAATTTTACTCATGTAACGATATGTGCAGTGCCACTAAGCTATTTTATAATAGCCTAAACAGTTGTTTTGATGCCTGCATTCCTTCAAATTATCCGATTCGGTCTAATAAACCTCCTTGGTTTTCTAAACAACTATCGCACCTGAAGAATTTGAAGTCCAGACTTTACAAAAAGTTTAAAGACTCAGGTTCAACTTCAGCGTTTGCTCGCTATTTAATTGCTCGGGCCAACTTCTCCGAGCTTAACGCTACGTGTTATAAAAATTATTTATATCGCTGTAGGGTCAGATTCTCTAAAGACCCCAGGCAGTTCTATAATTTTGTTAACACTAAACGTAAGTCGTCTACCTATCCGTCCTCATTATCCTATGAAAACTCGAAAGCACAAACCGATCAGGCAATTGCCGATCTTTTTGCTACGTTTTTTCAAACGACATACTCTTCGTCTAACTACTCTAATGAATCTTATCCGTATAATTTGCCTCGGTCAAATTGCATTTTCAGTCCTTTAATGGGTGAGGAGTCGTTGCTTCGTGAGCTTGAGAAGATTAAGCCGGTGTTTTTGCCTGGTCCTGACGGAGTTCCTGGTTGCGTACTTCGGTATGGTGCTGGTGTTTTATGTAAACCACTGGTATACCTCTTTTCTTTGTCCCTCGAGTCATCGATTTTTCCCTCTATTTGGAAGGAATCATTTGTTATTCCTCTCCATAAAAAAGGAAGTAAGTCTGACGCCAAAAACTACAGGGGAATTTCTAAATTGTCTGCTATTCCTAAACTTTTCGAGAAGATTTTGACAAGTCATTTACAACACTTGTGTAGTTCTTTTATTTCTCCCTACCAGCATGGATTTGTGAAACGCAGATCCACTACTACCAATCTTCTTGAGCTGTCCTCGTTTGTTATTAATGGTTTTCTTAATAACAAACAAACTGACGTTATATATACCGATTTCAGTAAAGCCTTTGACTCAGTTAACCATTCCCTTTTATTACATAAGCTTGACCTAATTGGCTTTCCGACCAAACTTATTTGCTGGATTTCAAGCTATTTAAAGCAAAGAACTCAAAAAGTTATATTTAATAACTTTTTTTCTAAATCTTTCCGAGTTACCTCTGGTGTTCCTCAAGGTAGTCATCTCGGCCCCCTTCTTTTCACACTGTTCATAAATGATCTGCCTACAGTTTTAACACATTCTCGAGTACTAATGTATGCGGATGATGTTAAAATTTGTTTGCAATATAAGGATTGGCCATGCCATATTAAATTGCAGGAAGATATTGACTCTTTTCAGACATGGTGCCGTGTGAATCTATTAAATTTAAACAGTTCAAAATGTAACGTAATGTCATTTTACCGATCTAACCCTTATTTGGCGTCATACTCACTGTATGGAGTTCATCTTGACAGGATTACTACTGTGAATGATCTAGGTATTCTTCTAGATCATAAACTTAAATTTTCTGACCATATCTCTAAAATGGTTAATAAAGCTATGTCAGTTTTGGGTTTTATAAAGAGGTGGTCGAAGGAATTCGATGACCCCTATATAACAAAGACTCTCTACACATCCCTAGTTCGTCCGATTTTGGAATACGCTTCATGTGTTTGGTGTCCACAGTATAGTGTTCACCAAGATCGAATTGAATCGGTGCAAAAAAACTTTATTTTATTTGCATTGCGTGGCCTAAATTGGAATGCGGATGTGAGACTGCCCTCATATGCTAGTAGACTTTTATTAATTAACCTACCCTCTTTATATAATCGTAGAATATTGCTTGGTGTAGTTTTTATGTATAAACTTATTGCTGGTGACATTGACTCAGTGGAATTAATGTCTCAGCTCAACTTTTCTGTTCCCTTTAGATTATCTAGAAACTATACCCCTCTTCTTCTTCGTCTTTGTAGATCAAACTATGCTTTGCATGAGCCTTTTAGAATCTTATGTTCAGAATATAATAGACTCTATCATGTTTTCTCGAATGCTAACTCAACTTTCCAACTTAAAATTTTACTACTAACTTACCTAGCTCATAATTAGTTTAACTTTCTATTTTCTTCTGCCGTTTTCCTAATATGTCCGTTACTCGCTATCTTTCTGTTTCTCGCGATCTAAAATTTGCATGTCCTAAATCTCGCTTCTGTCCGCCCGCGAACGTGTCATCCGCTGACTGCGCCCCTCGGTCGGTAGGGCGGGAGGTGGGGCTCTAAGTTGCCTGGGTTTCGCGCGTAACAAGCTTCGGCTTGGTGTTCGCTTGGACCACTTGAACGTGCATTCTTTGTACGTCAACGCCCAAACAAATATATAGCGGTGACAATACTAAAATAGAATTCCGCTTAAAGCATTTCCGCGCTGCAATTTCCGAGATTCCACAGAAATCAGAGTGATTAAATTTTTTGTATTTCACCAACATTTTCGAGCTCGGCTGCTAAGGGTTGGCACCTTCTCAGATTAACTTACCCAAGGGTTTGTTTAGCAACGTTTTTAGGTTTATCATTGCAGAGCAATAGGTTTTTAATTTTTTAGACATTTTACATAAAAAAGTATAAGGGTCAAAGGAAGTCTGCCAGACCCAACAAAGTATATATATATATTTATATATCTATATATATAAAACTCTTTGTCCTGATTCACTGATTCACTGAGGCATCACGCTGTAGCCCAAACGGGTTAAGATATCGAGCTGAACACAACGTATCTGAGACATACTTATCGTGCAATAGGGCTGAGTTCTTTGATATTCAAACTGGAGGGGGTCAAATGGTGGGTCAAAGGTCAAAATTGCTTACTATGAAAATTTGTTTTGTTTTTTAAGCTATCCCAACCAAACTCACAGGTTACGTATTTTTACTATTTGCTACATTCTGACATCGGATGACTATAACATATAGCTGCATAGGGACAGTGGCTCTTGCTGGTATAATAAACCATAAAAAAACAGAGGGGAGAGGGTGCGATTATACTCAACAATCAAAAGCAGCGAGTTAGAGGGTGCAGTGTCTGCAACGCATTTAGCATGGGCGGAACAATATCTCTTTCTTTTTCTCTTTCTTTGCGGCTACTGAGCTTTTTCAGCAGCGATCTTTAGTTTAAAAACGAGATTTTAATGTTTTATTATTGTTTTATAAAATAGTCTTTTTATTTCCGTGATTTAATTAATATTTCGATGCAGTACAGAAATGATGCGTCTGCACTCAACAAGATTCAAAAACGAAGAGAAGAGCAAGCAGAATGGAAGCATAGACATTGCCAAATGCACCGAAAAATAGAGCGAAAAAACAATGAAAGATTGAGTGAGTTTACGTTAATGAGTGATAATTGGGAACAATGCGAGATATGACGTTTTATTAAGCTGAATTGTTGGGAGGCGGCTGCTGCTGTTGCGGCTGCTCCGAACACTCTTACTTTTGCATTTGTTGATCTTCCATATTAAGGATTTAAAAAGAAAAGAAGCCCCCTAGAACTATATATATGTATATTCATTGCCAGACATTTTATTTAACGTCAAATGTAAAAAAATTGCGTAAAGTAAGATTTCGCTTGCGACCCATTTTGAAACGAATTGAGCGTTGAAAGGTAATTTTCAGCACTCAAATTGATATTGACAGACCAGTGACGCAACCTCTGAAGCGAGTCACTGTCAAAATTAATTTTGGTAAAATTTAATAAAAATTAATAATAATATTATCAATAACATACTTTTTATTGAATAAGAATAGGCCCTAGCTCAAAAAATACGAATATTATTAGATTTTTTTCTAAATTGTAGATGGACGGAAGGGGTGCGTGGCAAAACCATAACATAAATTTGATTATTTTTTCTAAAACGGCATGCTGGCATGCTACTAAATTGCCAAAAAAAACTTTATTAAAAACATGTAATCTAAAAATGAGCAAAAAAAAAATCCTAAATAATCATTAATTATGATTTTTATATTTTTGCTCAAAAGTAATGATTACTTATGATTTATTATAAAATTACTCAAAATTAATCATTATCGGTGATGAAAATCGTAAAAATCAATATATAATCATTTTTACATGGTTAAAAAACAAGTTATAATGATTGCGGTCCCTGGAAAATATAGCTTGCTATACTTCAACATTGCTCCAATTTCTTTGCTATCGCTACAACTTCAAATAGCATATCGCTCATGTTTTGTGCCATTGCTACAATCTGATTCGAAACATAGTTGAGAACATATACACTAGTGGGCACAATTATTTTGACGAAAAACGCTGTGCATTTTTCAGTGAAACTTTTGAATGGCTTTATAGAGAATTTTTATTTATTCTTTCTATTTTGTATAAAACTTATATATTCTTAAAATCAGTAAACAAATATTTCTTCATTGAAACTTAAAAAGATTTAACAAACTTTGTGAATTATGACGATTTCATGTACTGGCGTAAGTATTTTGACGAGTGTTTACTACTTAGAAAAATTAGTTTATAGTCAGCCAAATCAAAGAAGTAAGGATAAAATTAGTAAAATATATATCCTCCTTTGGCTTCAATAACTTTTTGAAGGCGTCGTGGTACTGAATCCACCAAATTTTGAAGGATCTCTGGAGATATCACTTTCCAAAGAGAAGAGAGCTTAGAAATTGCCTCCTCTAGGGTTTTATTTAACGAAACGGTTCTTTTACGCTTCAAAAGAGACCAGACGTTCTCAATAATATTTAGTTCTGGACTTTGGGGTGGTCAGTTTAAGATGGTACCGCCAACATCCTTAAGAAACTTGGTGATCATCCGGGCTTTGTGGCATGGGGCATTATTCTGCTGCAGGATAAATGATTCCCCAATTAGTCTATCTCCGGAAGGAAAGGCATTTTCGTTCAGGGTATTATATATTGCCCTTGGTTCATCGAACCGATAATAGGAACCAAGTCACCCAGCCCATTGTAGGCAACACATCCCCACAGCATGACAGAGCCTCCACCATGGCTTACTTTTTTACAAACCGTAAAAGGCCGTCTTTTTTGCCTTTCTACAGTTGACATTATTACAAAATCGGGATGTATTGACGAGTTATATTTGAAAGAGCTTTCATCTGTCCATAGAACGCTTCTCCAGAACTCCTTCGGCTTTTCCAGATGCTCCTTTGCAAATGCCAGCCTCTTAAGCTTGTTAACCTTAGAAATATACGAATTATATATTAAATATATAAATTATATGTCTTAATGTCCTGTTTCTTTAACCGTCGACGGACTGTGCGCTCACTGATTGTTTTGCGCTCACTTTTCGGATCACTGGCGGTCAGTTTCCATTGATTTGCAGCGGATTTAGGCGTTGTTTTGGTCTTAGGATCTGTTCTCTTTAAGTTTTTTACGTTATTATGTTTTTTAAACTTTTTAATTTGATAATGAACAGTTTGACGCGACAATGTGTGCTACCATTGAAGATCTGATAAGCAAGCTTATCTCAGCCTTTTTACCCATGGCTTTAAATAAATTATTATTTATAGACCTTTTACTTTAAAAAAGTAAAACGGGTCTATTAAGTTTGTCAATATGAAATGTGCGTAACAGGTCAAGGAAAGTCGACCCCATAAAGTATATACATATATTCTTGATCAGCATCACCAGGCGAGTTATGTCCGTCTGTCTATATGAGCACCTAGAGCTCGGAGACTCTCCGAATTTGGTATGGTGGTTCGTCTATGGGCTAATCAGATTAAGTTTATCTTAAAATTTTGACACGCCCCCTTCCGCCACCGTAAATCAAAAACAAACTTTTTTAAATCCCATAAATCAAAAAATTTTAAAGCTAGTCCAGAATTTTGGCACACAGGACGAGTATCAGAGTCTTAACGTATCCTAAAAATTTAATCGCGATCGGATAATAATCTCGGAAGTTATTAAAAAAAAAACTTTAAATCCCATATAATGGTCAATTTTAAAACTGGCCTTGAATTTTGGCACACAGGATAAGCATCGGGGTACTAATGTATCCGGAAAATTTCATCGTGATCAGATGATAAACTCGGAAGTTATTCAAAACTTAATATTACTCAGTGTCGGTACAAGGAAGAAGAAGAGCATATTGACGTTACACCGAGCTATGGGGTACTATTAGTGTCACTCCTATTTCCATTGTGAAGAATAAGTAAAGGGTCCCTCATAGTCGACTTCGACTGTAGCCTTTTCGACTGGTTAAATATAAATTAGAATAAAACTATATACTATAACTAACTAAATTTTCTCGTTTTAAGATATCGATGAAAGTTTAAAAGCAGCTTTAAAGATGATGAAATTTTGCATAATAATCCGAAAGAAAAATGTTCTAGGCCATTTGGTTCTCCCAAAACACGCATTCAAAGTTCAGCTTTCGAGCTCAATTTTAATGAATTCGCAGAATTATGCATTTTTCTGTTCGTTATCGTTTATTATGAATATGAAACGATTATTCCGATATGTGACAATTGTTAGTATAAGTTTTGACTTTTCTTAGCATAAATAAAATTTTCATAAAGACATTGTTTATATTTTTTTAATATTTTTTGAAAAAGGTAAAAAGAAATTCATTTTTGTGGATATTGTTGGACATAAAGTAATTAACCGTATTTAAACTTATCTTATCTTAACTTATGTCCTAAAAATATTAGAGTGCCCTTTTTTGCCTTTTCTGAGAAAATTTTAATTTTAGTAATCGACAGCACTGGAACTTTCGCGTGCATGTACAATTCGAAAGCCTAATTGGTCAGCTGTTTAGACAAATGTTTTCTTTGTCTACTTTTTGATTTGCGAAAGTGGCTTAACATTGGAGAAAAAATTTCTATAAATAACCATGGAAAGTGAAGCAGGTATTGTTTATATTGTATTCGTGCCGTAAAATACGTTCTTTTTAGTATATGTTTATATGTATGTTTATTTACAAGTGTTTAGAGCTTTGGTGATGTTACTGTGATATCGTCGGTAATTTGTAAATCTATGTGTGTATGTAATGCCACAACAAAGGTTACAAGAATTGACTTACATATTTTCGGAACAGATTCAAAAACGATTTTCTATAGTCGACGAAAACTTTATGGCATAATGCAAAGCTCGGGATATAAGTTGTTTGGAGATAAGCGTACAAAATCTACGTGTGACAATGTGATTGATCTCAAGCGGAAGCTTGTTAGGTTTATCTCGGAATTTTAAACTCGATGGACGCGTTTACATAGAGTTTAAGAACGGTTTCTTAGTGTTAATCAGACTTGGCTGGATGGCTGGATGTCCCCTTCGTGTGTAAGCTGAAGCGAGGCCGCAAAGAACTAGCTTTCGGTGAAAGCAGTAATAGATCAAAGCTTTGATAAACAAAAGATTTGCGGAACAGCTATTCGCACAGTATGCTAGCTTTTGCAAATGAAGTAGGCAACAGGGATACTGCTGTCAGATCGCAAAGTGCGGACAATAAAATGTTAACAGAGAAAGCACTAGCCGTATTGGTCGAGGCTCGATTATCTTGATTTCAATACAATGTTGTCCGAAATTCTGCTCCAGAGAGATTCCCTTCTTACTATGCTATGCAATCAGCGAAAAAGGAGTGCTATCCGGAAGAAGACAGCATATGCATTAGTGAGACAGAGGCAGTAGCGAGATCGACCTGTTGAGCTTAAGCCAGAAAAAACAGATTTGTCTTTTCACAAAGTGTGAATTCGATGGAGGCTCAGGACACAGTTCCTATAAGCAGGCATTTCATGGCACAGAAACCAGCGATTCGTCGGTTTTCATTACATCCATTGTGCCAATTATAATGAGATGTGGGGACATGGCTATTTGGCAGAACCCTCAACCCGGCTCTACACGATTTTGGCGACCCTTAAAAATCGAATTTATTAAAGAAACGCCTAGTTTTTTGATGGCAGAAAATGATAGAGAAGAGAAAGAAATTCGGCGACACATTAACGCGGTGTTGCAAGTTGAAGGCGGTGAAGTTGAAGTTAATTCTTTTAATGATTGACGGAGAAGCATGTAATGCATTGACGGAAACAAAATCAACATGTAAATGTTACATTTGCGGATCAACGAGCAGGTAATTTAATAACATTAACGAAATGTTATTGAAAGAAATCAAAATGGACAATTTGAAATTCGGGCTTTCAACTTTACATGGATGGATTCGGTTTTTTGAATGCCTTTTGCATTTGTCCTACAAATTGCCTATAAGAAGGTGGCAAGCTAGATCGGCGGAGGACAAAGAAATTGTTGCAAAAACAAAAAATCGAATTAAAAAAGAATTCACGGAAAAACTAGGCTTACTTATTGATCTTCCGAAGCATGGATTTGGAAGTAGCAATGATGGTAACACAGCTTGGCGATTTTTTCAAAACGCAGAATTTTCTGCAGAGATTACGAAAATATAACCGGATTTGCTTGGAAGAATGCACACTATATTAATGGTTGTTTCATGCAACCATGATATTAATGTAGACAAATTCAAAAATTACGCCTTGCAGACTACTAGGCATTTCGTTAATTTATACCCTTGCACTATGGTTCAAATGACAACTTTTTCTGATATTAATTATTATGATTATATTTTATGATAAAAATGATTCTTTATTTAACACATCAATATTTGAATGCAGAAACATAGTTTTGCTAACCATGTTTCAGTGGTGGCAAATTGGCAGCGTTTTTCAGTTATTAAGTTTTTAGCAACCGAAAAAGCCCTTTCGGATCAGTGCTGCCATATCATCCTCTTTGCAGGACAGATTTGTCCCTTTTTAAAATGAATTTGCCTGAACTTTCCGGAAATCTGTCCTTTTTTTATTATCTGCGATACTTTTTATAGCCTGTGCCCATTAAAAATGGGCAAAAAAGGCTATAATGAATTTGTGTGAATGTATGTAACAGGCAGAAGGAAGCATCTCCGACCCTATAAAGTATATATATTCTTGATCAGTATCAATAGCCGAGTCGATTTACACCTGTCCGTCTGTCTGTCCGTCTGTCTGTCCGTCTGTCCGTCCGTCCGTCCGTCCGTCTGTCCGTCTGTATGAACGCGTGGATCTCAGCAACTATAAGACCTAGAGACTTCAAATTTGGAATGTAGGTTCCTGAATACCATACGCAGATCAAGTTTATTTTCAATTTTCGATATCGAGTCCCGTTGGTTTTAAAATTAGAAAAATCACCATAACATAAGCAATGTCTAAGCTAGAGACTTGAGATTTGGCACACATGATAAAAAGCTTGTGCTTAATGTGTCCTGAAAATTTCATTGCGATGCCACGCCCGCTTCGCCATTAACTCGGAAAAGCTGATAACATGAGCAGTTTTATAGCTTGAGACTTGAGATTTGGCACACATAATAAGTATCCTACTCTCAATGTGTGCAACAAATTTCAGTACGATCGGATTTTAAACTCAGAAGTTATTCAAGTAACAAATTTATGCAGCGCAGTAGATGCGTCACAGCGCAGTCGCTGCGCCGCCCGACGATATAATAAACGAAAAGACGCGATTGTTCATGTATGTTTGATTTGCCTTTCGTCTGCTGTGGCGCTAAACATAAACAATCAACAGCCGCAGTCCAGTGTGGCCAGACTATCGCAAGCTACCTACTCTCGATGCAAGCAAAATCGACTTCAACCGATATATTTAAATCCCATTATAATAAAAAAAACTTTTCTTTAAAGACCTGCACAGGCTATCCTACTGTCGCGCCCGCTCGACTGATCGGCTTGTTTAATATTCACTTATAACAGTGATAGGCACAGCCTTAGACGCGTGCAAATCAGCTGTTCCAGTTTTCCCACACACATGCACACAAGAGCGCAGCGAACAGAAAAAAACAGTCGCAGCCAGACCCTCGAACGGGTAAACTGTGCGCGCATTGTTTTTATGACGCTCTGTGAAAATTTTTTTGCTGGGATTTTGATGGAATCCCATAATGCTGGGTGTGGGATAGCACTGTGGCATGCCATTTCATGTTTTATGCTACGAGGCATTATTTGGGATGTCGTTAGGAGTACAAAAATCCTTACGGCATCTTTATACAACGCATTGTTACATGCATTTAATTTTTTCTTTCAGTGCATAACAAAGTCTACTTGCAAAATCAAGCGATGCAGACTCCGCCTTTGTTGAAGACACATTGTGCACTGGTTCACAACACCTGTGTGAACAGTTGTCGATAGACGTATCCATCACTGACTTATAATATTTATTTTATTATTTAAACCAGTCGGAAAGACTACACTCGATGTCGACAATGGGAGATCTTTACTTATTCTTCAAAATGGATATTGGAGTAACACTAATAGTACCCCATAGCGCGTTATAACGGCAATATGCCCTTCTTCTTCCTTTGGCCCGACACTGAGTAATATTGAGTTTTGAATAACTTCCGAGTTTATCAACAGATCACGATGAAATTTTTAGTATACATTAGGACCCCGATGCTTGTCCTGTGTGCCAATTCAAGGCTCCAGTTTTTAAATTGACCATTATATGGGATTTTAAGTTTATTTTGAATAACTTCCGAGATTATTATCCGATCGCGATGAAATTTAACGCTTGGAGCCCGCTCTGGGGGTCCTGCTCTCGCAATTCTAAGGGATTTCAAGTTGAAGACCTCATAGTCAATACTAACTTAACTATATTAAATGACGGCTCTGCCACCCACCGATCCACTCACAACACTTTTACCCACATCGACCTGAGTATGGCTTCCGCTACCCTGGTACCATACAGAAAATGGCTCATAGGTCAAAGCTTACACGGCAGTGACCACTTCCCGATCACTATCAGCCTCCTGACACACACCAAGCCCGAAAAGTTCACGCCGATTATTAGGTTCAAAACTGACCATGCCAACTGGATAACATTCCAATCGGTTTGCAAAAAGCACTTTGATTTCCCGACAACCAACGACCTAAACCTCTTTGCTGCCAGAATCATAAAATCTATAAAAACAGCAGCCAACTTAGCTATTCCACAAACTAGCCCCAAAAAAAAGAAAAGGAATCCGGTTTGGTTTAGCCCTATCCTCCAAGATCTGAGAAAACAAAAGCAAGTTCTCTGGCACAACTACAAGACCTCCCAAAACTGTACGAATTTAGTAGCTTACAAGAAAGCAAGAGCCTTGTTTAAGAGGGAAGCTATTAGAGCAAAACGAGAATCTTTTGGGATTTTCACCTCTACCATAAACCCACTCTCTACAACCAAAAAAATATGGGCCGATATCAACAAACTAGTTGGAATTTTCCCAGGGCCTCTTAAATCTATTAGAGACAATAATGTAGAGCTGCATAATTCGGTAGACATTGGCAATGCCTTCGGTGCTATGTGGTCCAATTATTCCAAGAACGAAAACTTCTCTAAAGAGTATATAGCTAATAAAGAAAAATTTCTATCTGGCATATTCTCCCAACCACATAACCACAGATGCTAATCACCTTGAATCGCAGTTCACATTGATCGAACTAGAATCAGCCCTGCAGCATGCCAAAGGGAAAACTCCTGGTTTTGATCGCATCTCCTACACCATGCTTCGAAACCTACCATTAGAAGGAAAGCAAAGAATCCTAGAAATGTACAACAAAATGCTAGATTCTGGTACATATCCGCATACTTGGAGAAGAGCTACAATAATCCCAATCCTTAAGCCAAACAAACCCTCCCACGAATTATCATCCTTCCGTCCTATCTCCCTTCTCCCCTGCTTGAGCAAAACTCTGGAAAAAATTCTAGCCAGAAGGTTCATGTGGTTTATTACTAAAAACAAACTGATCAGCCCCAACCAAACTGCGTTCAGACAACAGCATAGTACCATTGACTCCTTACTGCATATCTCACTATCTATCATCACTACGCGTCAGATGCCCTTTCAACCAAAAATCATGTAACCATTCTGGCTACTGATTTTGAAAGAGCTTTTGACCGCGTGGGTGTGCACACTGTTCTGGAGCAACTCTCCCGTTGGGCGATAGGTCCGAAAACCTTCAACGATCCGTACGTGTCAGAGTCAATAACACATTGACAAATTTCTATAGACTTCACAACGGCATTCCTCAGGGGTCCTCACTCTCTGTGGTACTGTTCATTATTGCCTTTCAATCCCTTAATAACATTATATTAAAACACAAAAAAATTCAGCTCTCAGTCTACGCGGATGATGCAATCATCTTCAGCAACAGCAAAAACACAAATGTATTAACCACTACCTTTAAACAAATCCTTATGGACATCGTAGAATGGGGAAAATTCTCAGGTGCCACTCTTGCTGTAAATAAATGTAAACTATTCCATATTTGTAAAAAACATCATTGTACATATCCATCATTATCTATAAACAACATTCCCATAGAATACGCACCTAGTCTTCCAGTTCTAGGCCTGACGCTCGACAGTAGACTTACTTTTAAGCAACACTGTATAAATTTAAGAGATAGTCTTAACAAACGCCTTAATATCATTAAGTTCCTTTCATCAAAGCGATCTCTTGTCCATCCCACATCCCTTGTCCATGCGACAAGAGCCCTAATACTGGCCAAAATCGATTATGGACTGGCAATCTACGGGTGGTGCGCGCCATCTAACATAAAATTGTTCTCCCCCGCATACCATGCAGCAGTACGGCGAAGCATTGGCGCCTTCCCCACAACGCCGACGAAATGCCTTTTAGCTGAAGCGGGTCTCCCCGATGTACAAACAAGAGCTGCGCAAGTCACTTTTAACTTACTCCCAAAATTCTTTGTTCGACCAACCCAATTCCGCTAAAAGATTTCAACACAACTATAAAGCAGCGCCGAAGATATAGAGTCATGTCCACTATACGCAGATGTTCCTGTTTTTTCATAAAACATCAATTGGACTTGCCGTATCGTTGGAATAAAATCAGCCCATCTCCTCCCTGGCAACTACGGGACCACACCGTCAATACGTCTCTCCACTATTTCAAAAAATCCGCAACACCCAAAAGTGTATTCCAACAAATGGTAGCAGCCGAAACGCAAAGTAGCCCTAACTGGAGTTGGCTCTACTGTGACGGATCAAAAACAGAGCACTCTACTAGTTTTGCAGTCGTGAGCCAATCGGGAACTCTTGTCTCAACTGGATCGCTCCCTGCTTATTTTACAATATTTCCGCAGAAGCTGTTGCGGTTCTTTTTTTTGGATTTTAGCGGTTTTTTATTCTCATGTAGAAAAGTACTTCTCAATTACCCATCTTATTGAGAGCGCAGAACGGCGGATGCGCGGCGGAGAGCAGCCTGGGTCAGATCCTTGCGGTACTTGGAGCCAATCAGCAGGTTCTTCAGTTTCTTCAGGGAGCGACGAGGACCAGCCTTGAAGTTAACACGCACGGTGTTCTTAGCGGGACGCTGGCCATATTTGCCCTTCTTCAGGATAGCGGTGAAGCCCTTCTTATCGGCAGCGGGCACAACACCAACGGTCTTCTTGTGCACAACTCCGCTGTAGCGGTAAGAGCTGACATTGGTCAGATTGCTGGGCTCTGTGCTGAAGGGTTTCTTACCATCACGCTTCTTCAACAAGAAAGCGTTGTTGTTGCGAATGATCAACCAATTGAGGTGTGAAGAGTTTGCCATCGTACGTCTTTTCTCGTTGAAAGACAAGCAGGAAAGAAAGCTATCAAACATGCTCTAGAGCTAAAGGGCAAATTTGTAATATGCAGCGACAGTCTTTCCACTCTTAATGCCGTGAAAAATCACTACAACCGAAACAGCCTGATATGCGAAGTTCGACACCTGTGTATCAAACACACTGCCAAAATAAAACTCTTTTGGGCCCCAGGTCACATGGGCATAAAAGGTAACGAACTCGCTGATGCAGCGGCCAACCAGGCAGGACAATCGCCTTGTCTAACAGTGATCCCGGGCGTCAGAGAAGACCTATGGCGGAACATCAAAGCCATTCTAAAAAAAAGGAATCAACAAAATGGGACTCATACATTCATTGGTACAAACAATTCAACCCCAACAAGGAACCAATTAGATACCCACCCTCATTTCAAAAAAGACATTGCAATGTGATTACTCGGCTTAGAACTGGTCACTCCGCCTTAACCCACGAGCACCTCCTAAAAGGAAAATCCAAACCCAGTTGCCTGAAATGCGGAGGGGATTTATCTATTCAACACGTATTGGATACCTGCCCCCATCTTTACAACACAAGGATCAGTTTTTTTGGGCAGATCCAACCTTCCTCCCTCCTTGCCTCACCCACACATTATAATGTAACACAAATCATTAAGTTCCTAGACAAAAGTTATTTACTTAGTAGCATATAAGTTAATGTTCGAGTCGATGGCCTTAGTTGTTAGCACTCCCCCCTTTTTTAGACCCTTTACTTTAAAAAAGTAAATAGGGTCTATTAACTTTGTCAAAATGTGCGTAACAGGTCGAAGGAAGTCCGGCAGACCCCATAAAGTATATATATTCTTGATCAGCATCACCAGCCGAGTCGATATAGCCATGTCCGTCTGTCCGTCTGTCCTGCTGTCCGTCTGTCGTGATGTATGAACGCCTAGATCTCAGAGACTATAAGAGCTAGGGTCACCAAATTTGGTGAAAATACTCCTGTGACCCCCGAAAAGGTCAAGTTTGTTTTAGAATTTTGCCACGCCCCCTCCCGCCCCCAAAAATCGGAAAAACCCTAATAACTCGAGTAATTTAAAAGATACAAGTTCCAAAATCGGCATACATAAAATTTACTTTCCTTTCGATGCGTACTAAAAATTTCATCAAAATCGGACAATAAACACCGGAGATTCGAAGCAAACAAATTATCGAATGTACAATGGCAGGAAATGTGCAGGAAATGTGCAGATATGTTAAGATTAACATTTGTATGTTAAGATTAACATTTGTATGCTAAGATTAACATTTGTATGTTAAGATTAACATTTGTATGTTAAGATTAACATTTGTATGTTAATAATTCAAGTGTAGAATACGCACCTAGTCTTCCAGTTCTAGGCCTGACGCTCGACAGTAGACTTACTTTTAAGCAACACTGTATAAATTTAAGAGATAGTCTTAACAAACGCCTTAATATCATTAAGTTCCTTTCATCAAAGCGATATCTTGTCCATCCCACATCCCTTGTCCATGCGACAAGAGCCCTAATACTGGCCAAAATCGATTATGGACTGGCAATCTACGGGTGGTGCGCGCCATCTAACATAAAATTGTTCTCCCCCGCATACCATGCAGCAGTACGGCGAAGCATTGGCGCCTTCCCCACAACGCCGACGAAATGCCTTTTAGCTGAAGCGGGTCTCCCCGATGTACAAACAAGAGCTGCGCAAGTCACTTTTAACTTACTCCCAAAATTCTTTGTTCGACCAACCCAATTCCGCTAAAAGATTTCAACACAACTATAAAGCAGCGCCGAAGATATAGAGTCATGTCCACTATACGCAGATGTTCCTGTTTTTTCATAAAACATCAATTGGACTTGCCGTATCGTTGGAATAAAATCAGCCCATCTCCTCCCTGGCAACTACGGGACCACACCGTCAATACGTCTCTCCACTATTTCAAAAAATCCGCAACACCCAAAAGTGTATTCCAACAAATGGTAGCAGCCGAAACGCAAAGTAGCCCTAACTGGAGTTGGCTCTACTGTGACGGATCAAAAACAGAGCACTCTACTAGTTTTGCAGTCGTGAGCCAATCGGGAACTCTTGTCTCAACTGGATCGCTCCCTGCTTATTTTACAATATTTTCCGCAGAAACTGTTGCGGTTCTTTTTTTTGGATTTTAGCGGTTTTTTATTCTCATGTAGAAAAGTACTTCTCAATTACCCATCTTTTTGAGAGCGCAGAACGGCGGATGCGCGGCGGAGAGCAGCCTGGGTCAGATCCTTGCGGTACTTGGAGCCAATCAGCAGGTTCTTCAGTTTCTTCAGGGAGCGACGAGGACCAGCCTTGAAGTTAACACGCACGGTGTTCTTAGCGGGACGCTGGCCATATTTGCCCTTCTTCAGGATAGCGGTGAAGCCCTTCTTATCGGCAGCGGGCACAACACCAACGGTCTTCTTGTGCACAACTCCGCTGTAGCGGTAAGAGCTGACATTGGTCAGATTGCTGGGCTCTGTGCTGAAGGGTTTCTTAACATCACGCTTCTTCAACAAGAAAGCGTTGTTGTTGCGAATGATCAACCAATTGAGGTGTGAAGAGTTTGCCATCGTACGTCTTTTCTCGTTGAAAGACAAGCAGGAAAGAAAGCTATCAAACATGCTCTAGAGCTAAAGGGCAAATTTGTAATATGCAGCGACAGTCTTTCCACTCTTAATGCCGTGAAAAATCACTACAACCGAAACAGCCTGATATGCGAAGTTCGACACCTGTGTATCAAACACACTGCCAAAATAAAACTCTTTTGGGCCCCAGGTCACATGGGCATAAAAGGTAACGAACTCGCTGATGCAGCGGCCAACCAGGCAGGACAATCGCCTTGTCTAACAGTGATCCCGGGCGTCAGAGAAGACCTATGGCGGAACATCAAAGCCATTCTAAAAAAAAAGGAATCAACAAAATGGGACTCATACATTCATTGGTACAAACAATTCAACCCCAACAAGGAACCAATTAGATACCCACCCTCATTTCAAAAAAGACATTGCAATGTGATTACTCGGCTTAGAACTGGTCACTCCGCCTTAACCCACGAGCACCTCCTAAAACGAAAATCCAAACCCAGTTGCCTGAAATGCGGAGGGGATTTATCTATTCAACACGTATTGGATACCTGCCCCCATCTTTACAACACAAGGATCAGTTTTTTTGGGCAGATCCAACCTTCCTCCCTCCTTGCCTCACCCACACATTATAATGTAACACAAATCATTAAGTTCCTAGACAAAAGTTATTTACTTAGTAGCATATAAGTTAATGTTCGAGTCGATGGCCTTAGTTGTTAGCACTCCCCCCTTTTTTAGACCCTTTACTTTAAAAAAGTAAATAGGGTCTATTAACTTTGTCAAAATGTGCGTAACAGGTCGAAGGAAGTCCGGCAGACCCCATAAAGTATATATATTCTTGATCAGCATCACCAGCCGAGTCGATATAGCCATGTCCGTCTGTCCGTCTGTCCTGCTGTCCGTCTGTCGTGATGTATGAACGCCTAGATCTCAGAGACTATAAGAGCTAGGGTCACCAAATTTGGTGAAAATACTCCTGTGACCCCCGAAAAGGTCAAGTTTGTTTTAGAATTTTGCCACGCCCCCTCCCGCCCCCAAAAACCCTAACCCAACCCTAATAACTCGAGTAATTTAAAAGATACAAGTTTCAAAATCGGCATACATAAAATTTACTTTCCTTTCGATGCGTACTAAAAATTTCATCAAAATCGGACAATAAACACCGGAGATTCGAAGCAAACAAATTATCGAATGTACAATGGCAGGAAATGTGCAGGAAATGTGCAGATATGTTAAGATTAACATTTGTATGTTAAGATTAACATTTGTATGCTAAGATTAACATTTGTATGTTAAGATTAACATTTGTATGTTAAGATTAACATTTGTATGTTAATAATTCAAGTGTAACATAAGCGATTATATTTAATTAATCGGAAGCTAATCTGAGCAGCGTCAAATATATTTAGGTTTATATATAAGTCTGTAAGTTTGTAACTGTTATTTCATTGTTGAAGAATAAGTAAAGGGTCTCTCATAGTCGATTTCGACTGTAGCCTTTCCGACTGGTTTTATGTTAGTTATTATATTATTCCGTGTATAATAATTAATTTTGTAAATAACTAATGAGTTTTAAATAACTTCCGAGTTTATTATTATAGCCTGTGCCCATTAAAAATGGGCTAAAAAGGCTATAATGAATTTGTGTGAATGTATGTAACAGGCAGAAGGAAGCATCAATAGCCGAGTCGATTGACACCTGTCCGTCTGTCTGTCCGTCCGTCTGTATGAACGAGTGGATCTCAGCAAACATAAGAGCTGGAGACTTCAAATTTGGAATTTAGGTTCCTGAATACCATACGCTGAATAACATAAGCAGTGTTAAAGCTAGAGACTTGAGATTTGGCACACATTATAAAAAGCTTGGGCTTAATGTGTCCTGAAAATTTCATCGCGATGCCCCGCCCCCTTCGCTCATAACTCGAAAAACTTATAACAAGAGCAGTTTTATAGCTAAAGATTTGGCACACATGGTAAGTATCCTACTCTCAATGTGTCCTACAAATTTCAGTACGATCGGATAATGATCTCAGAAGTTATTCAAGACACAAATTTATGCAGCGCAGCAGATGCGTTGCAGCGCAGTCGCTGCGCCGCGCCGACGCACTATGGTTCAAATGACCACTTTTTCTGTGCGAAATTAATTAAGGCAGCAAAATCATGGTATTCAAATCCAAACTTGTAAGCATTTCAAGAGTAAGAATAATTCTGTTAAAAAATGTAAATAAACCCATTAAACACCAAAAATCAATATTAACCCTTTTGCAACCATTAATCTAAACATTAAATTCATTCGATTATTTTAATTATAGTAAAACATTTAGTACTTGATTAAATCTAATTCATTTTCTAAATTTAAATCATAAAGAGACTCTTCACATTCATTAATTTCATCGTCTTCGTTGCCAGGTTCAAATTCCTCTATCGTTTCGCAGCTACATAATAGGTCAATTACTTCAGGTGGAAGTGTCTCCTTTGTGTACTGCAGCTTAATTGGCCGACAAAATCTTACAGATTGTGGTGTACGGTTGTCCCAAATTGGCGTTCCCGAAAAAAGTAGTAATCTTAAGGGAATAACTGTAGTAGCTAAGAGGGAAGCATCGGAACTATTTGACGAACTGGGCTCATTAAATTTTTGCTTAAATTGAGCTTGACCAGTGCTGCTATCAAATCCATAGCTTAATATTAATTTGGAGCTTAATATATATGTGTTTTTCTCTTCCATTACAGCTTGAAAAACTTCTTTTTGCATCTCAACGATTCTTTCTGCCGTGTGCTGTAAAATAGATTGCAACGAAACTTTTGCAGGGTCTCATTTGCTTCGATACCCTGAGGTCGACATTTCAATTTTGAGGCAATAATATTGCTATAGTGAGGATATATATCGCAGTTTCTTAATTTGTTTTCTTGTCGTATTGGATTGTACTGATCTTTCGTAAAATTATTTTCAAGAAGAAAAGCTAAAGCCTCATCCGCAGAAAGTGAAATTGGCTTTTGGGAATCTCGTGTGCACATTTTACGCATTTTTGCTGGCCTTGTTGGGCTTTTCATACTCTCCTTAAGGACTGCAGCTAAATCGGAATCACCTTGTTTCCGAGCTGATGTTGCTGCTGCACGAACGAGAAGATTAGTATCAGCTTTCTCAGTTGAAAGGTCTGCGGCTTCTTTTCTTTTTCAAAATTCTGACTATGCGCTGAATGGCAGACGTGGACGACCAACAATTGGAGTTGCTTTTTTTGAAGTTCCATTTATCACAATCTTCAATTCTGAATTTAGCCACGCATGATTTTCTTTCTTGAAGATATCTAGTCTTCTGTTACATTTGTTCCACTTTTGAGCTAATTTTACGCAAAAAAACGTAATGCTTCTTTATTTTGTTTTTCCACTTTATCCGAAATTGTACGGTCTTTAATTTTGCCAGCAACGTGTTTCCAAACGGCATCAAATTGTCCTTTTTTTGGGCATTGTTTTCGCCATATTTCAAACAAGTCTACTCTTTTTATACCGAGGTAACCTAAAGAAAAGAGGTTTTTCACGTAAATCTCAAGATATCGCAGTTTGAAATAAATTGCAAATGACACATTAGCTTTTATTTAAACTACTTTTAAAATTTGAAAGAGATCAAAGAGGGTCAAAATTTTATTGAGCTTACAGAAAGTTAAATTTAGAGATTAATTGTGCCGTTTTAAGGTTATGTAGAGTAATAAGTTATTTAAAAGTATAGTGACATATATAAACAGCCTATTAATTAATATTATGTCTACTTACTTGTATCTTTATTTTCCATTTTACACAAATCAATTAATATTAACACAATTCAAGAAACAGGAGCTTGAAGTTTACCAAACACTACTGAACTTGCAGGCACATTTGTATAACAAATTGCATTGGTTGACTTTGATGAACAGCTGTGTAACGGTACTTTATATTTAGCATAAATAAAATTCACGTGGCTTTTTTTTTAAGTAATTCCAATTCAAAAACAAGACGATCAGTCGAGCGGGCGCGACAGTAGGATACCCTGTGCAGGTCTTCAAAGAAAAGTATTTTCATTAAAATGGGATTTAAATATATCGCTTAAAGTCGATTTTGCTTGCATCGGGAGTTGGTAGCTTGCGATAGTCTGGCCACGCTGGACTGCGGCTGTTGATTGTTTATGCTTAGTTTGTTATATCGTCGCATCTGCTGCGCTGCATAAATTTGTTTCTTGAATAACTTCTGAGTTCAATATCCGATCGTACTGAAATTTGTTGCACACATTAAGAGTAGGATACTTATTATGTGTGCCAAATCTCTAGCTATAAAACTGCTCTTGTATCAGCTTTTCCGAGTTATGGGCGAAGGGGGCGGGGCATCGCGATGAAATTTTCAGGACACATTAAGCCCTAGCTTTTTATCATGTATGCCAAATCTTAAGTTTCTAGCTTAGGCATTGCTTATGTTATGGTGACTTTCTAATTTTAAAACCAACGGGACTTGATATTGAAAATTGAAAATAAACTTGATCTGCGTATGGTATTCAGGAACCTACATTCCAAATTTGAAGTCTCTAGCTCTTATAGTTGCTGAGATTCACGCCTTCATACAGACGGACGGACGGACAGACGGACGGACAGACAGACGGACAGGTGTCAATCGACTCGGCTATTGATACTGATTAAGAATATATATACTTTATATTGTCGGAGATGCTTCCCTCATGCCTGTTACAAACATTCACACAAATTCATTATAGCCTTTTTTGCCCATTTTTAATGGGCACAGACTATAACAACAACAAAAAATTTAAAACGGCACATTCATTCTTATCACTTTTGCACAGCAAAAGCTGCCATTTGACCTATAGTGCCTTGGTATAATATGTCGCCAACCTAACATAAATATTTTATTCATAGTCGGGAAATAATTCAGCATGCATTACTCCCAATCGGTCAATTAACCGAGGAAGCACGAAACAAAGATTTTAAGTTTTATAGAGAACATTTTTCGAGAAAATGCAGTCGGGAAAAGTGCAACGTCGATGTTCTGAATAGAATGCTGTTTACCTCGGATCCTCTTGTATCGAGGCATTTCACGATTCAGGGAAAAAAATAAACCAAATGCCAAAATTAGCATTAGACTTATTAGAAATCGTACCTGAATCTAAAGAGGAATACTCTAATGTAAGTGATTTTTCTGAAAGTACCGATGAAGAGTAAAGAAATTTGTTAAATATAATATTAAATTTGTATGTTTTATTGTATTTTAATAATTATTCCTAAAATCTACAAAGTCTTAAAAATTTGGCCCAATTATTCCAACGAAAACTATAGGACATACTCATCAGATTTGAAAAAAAATTCTTTAGTTTAAGAATATTAATAAAGAAACAGTATTAGCCAATGTTTCACATCCTATGTTTCGAAAAAAAAAAATTATTTCGCAAAAACAGGTAAAGATTATTTATTTTTAATTTCTGAAAAATTAATATTCCTCTGAACATTTGAAAGATGGCATAACATTTTTTTGCTACAGAGCTCCCCTGAATTATAGCACGATATGGGCTTTTTCGCCCCACTGTGCGTCGCTTATGTCCCATCGCTGCATAACGTATTGAGCGGACATCGCCTTGCAAAATACGTCAGTCGAACATATTGTGAGGGAAATAAGCGTGCCTCGACGACAGTCTCAAAAACGTCGACGAAACGTAGACGTAGTACCCCTGCAATAGACAGACCATCATACAAAATTTGGTGCATATAGGTCTAGGCGCACATACAGACGGACAGGGCTATATCGATTCGGCTGTTTGGTTGATCAAGAATGTACATATGTCGGTGTATAAAGAATATTAATTTTTAAGAATATGCATATTTCAAATGTACTCTTATTTTTTGTGTCTTTGTATTACGACTGCTTCTCTTTGTTTGGTCGTTGCAATGAACCGTTGGCGTGAGGCGACAGCGGCGCGTTGCCTTTGTGGCGACAGCGGCGCGTTGCCTTTGTGGCGACACGGAGATGTTTCGCGATGCTATCGTCGAGTGTGATTCAAGGGTATTGCATAGGCAGTTAGTAAAACGAGTTGTTCAGTTTTGTTTAAGTTGTCGGAAGGGGCGTGTCAAAATTTTAACATAAACTGGTACGGCTTAGCCCATAGACGAACCACAATACCAAATTTGGTGACTCTAGCTCTCATAGTCTCTGAGATCTAGGCGCAAAGGGTCTAAAGAATCAACATGAATAAATACATTAGTAGCAGTCCGATTAGAACTCAATCTTGTCAGAATGTTATGGACAATTCCAGATAGATAATCTGTGAATAAGCTCGAGATATCTTAAAAACCAAAAACTATTTTTATATCGAACCTTAATTCTAGATGGATTTTTTCTATAACAGTTTTGATCATCTGACCATTTTAACCAAATGATGGCGGTATGCAAAAGTCAATACCAAATTTATAATCTCTGAGACTGGCTAAGGTATGTCGAAAAACAAAATAGTTTGTCATACTAAAGCATGATTTTTAATCGATCGTTCCTATGGCAGTTATATGATATAGTGATCCGATCCAGTCGGTTTCGACATGTGTACTGCCTGCAGCAAAAAAGACGGAGACTAGATTGCATAGAAATAGGCAGACAGACGGACACACGGACATTGTTATATCGACTCGCCTGATCAAGAATATATATTCTTTGTGGGATCTGTCACGCCTCCTTTAATTCGTTACATATTTCGTGAATAATTCTTAATACTCACTGCAAGAGTATAAATGACCAGACATGACGGAAAAAAAATGTTCTGGCAACATTGATAAGAATCAATAACAGTCTGTTGAATATTTGAAAATTTATATTCAGTGAGACAAGAGTCTATGATCAAAATGCAACACTGCGTGGCAACCGCGTTATCGATAGTTGCAGCAATGCGTGTAGTTTATCGATAGTTGTGAATAATTCATTTAGTAGGCTTTGACAGAGTTTACTGAACTGTATATAAACCCCGTGCATTCACTTATTATTCAGTTCCTTTGACGGCGCGCCGTCGAGGCGCCAAAAGCTCAATTTCTTTTTTTTAGACCCTTTACTTTAATAAAGTAAAACGGGTCCATTAAGTTTGTCAAAAAAAATGTGCGTAACAGGTCGAAGGAAGTCTGGCAGACCCCATAAAGTATATATATTCTTGATCAGCATCAACAGCCGAGTCGATATAGCCATGTCCGTCTGTCCTGCTGTATGGGCACCTAGATCTCAGAGACTATAAGAGGTAGGGTCACCAAATTTGGTGAGAATACTTCTAAGGGCTGCACAAAGGTCAAGTTTGTTTTAGAATTTTGCCACGCCCCTTCCGCCCCTAAAAATCGAAAACAAAATTATTGAAATCTCATAAAAAGAAAAATATTAAAGCTAGAGTCCTGAAATTTGGCACAAAGGACGAGTATCAGAGTCCTAACGTATCCAGAAACTTTCATAGCGATCGAATAATAATCTCGGAAGTTTTTCAAAAAAAAGGTAAAGTCCCATATTATGGTCAATTTGAAAACTGGAGCCTTGAATGGCACACGGGACAAGCAATGGGGTCCTAATGTATCCTGAAAATTTCATCGCGATCGGATAATAAACTCGAAAGTTATTCAAGACTTAATATTACTCAGTGTCGGACCAAAGGAAGAAGAAGAGCATATTGACGTTACAACGCGTTATGGGAACTATTAGTGTGACTCTTATTTCCATTTTGAAGAATAAGTAAAGGGTCTCTCATAGTCGACTTCGACTGTAGCCTTTCCGACTGGTTTTTTTTACAAATACATTTTTTGGCAAATACATTTTTTACTAATAAATTTGTTTAGGAAATATATTTTTTTGCGCTAAAAAGAGGCAGCAGAATCCTCTCCTGTGTCCTGTGTCCCTCCACTTACCATTTAAATTTCACCGTGGTCACTCTTGAATTACCACGAAATCTCCTAATTTGTACCTAGCTCCTCTTTCCGCTTTTGTTAGTGATTTAAAATTTTCTGGCACCCTTTGCTCATCATACTCCGAAATTATTTTCGCAAAACTCTCCGGATAAATAGTCTCCGTCTTCTTGTTTTGCAACTTCAGAAGGTCCACCAATCCAATGTTGACCCCACAAGCTGACGGCTGCCCATCCGACGACTTCTGGACGTTACCCTCCACTTTGTCCTGTTTATCATCAGCCATTTTCATGGCTCTCACGTCCTCTTCAGAATATATACGCCTTAAGCGGCCCATCCACAGTAGAACATGTTGGCCGAGCATGTTGGGCTCGACGAAATTTTCATCGTTGGTGGTAGTGCTCGTCTCCAAATTTCTTGTTGGCCGACATGCACTTGTCTGTGTTGGCAACAACATGTTCGGCAATGGATGGCAACGCTGGCACGAACATCATTTGGGCAAACGTTTCGTAGTGACAACCCGTGCTTGCGCTGCTCAAAATGACCAAGCAATTTATGCAAGACTTAATTTTTTGCCTGCAAAATGAGCCAGCTCTGTGGCATGCTAAAAGCGATGCCCATAAACATGAAAATTTACGCAATAGTGCATGGGAAGTGCTACTCGAAAAATATAAAGAGTTAGAAGAGCACGCCACAATCGACACAGTGAAAAAAAAGTTAATTCGTTGCGTGCGTCATATAGACGCGAACTTCAAAAGGTGAAAAGAAGCGAAAAATCTGGCGCTGGGGCGGACAATGTTTACCAGCTAAACCTCTGGTATTTCAACGACCTGTCATTTCTGTATGAACAGGAGGCCTCGGTCGATGGAATCAACACTTTTGATGACGCCCCGGAAATTTAAATAGTATTTCTGATCAAATAAAAACAATGGTTTATTGTGCATATAAAGGACATAATTATATATTAAATTCGATCATTCTGCCAAGATACTGCTCCAATCGTGTTAAAATATTCACGAAATTTATCACGAATTGTTTTGCCATCTTCAGGACAATTGCCACCTTTCAATGGTTCCAAATCGTCCATTTGATGGTTGGAATGAATTCCTTCAGATGAATTGTCGGGATCTGCTGCACCTCGCAAATATACTGCGCCGTTCATCTTTGACAAATAGTTGTGCAAATAGCAGCAACATAGAACAACTACAGAAGTCTTTTCCGGCTCTAAAGGAATAGTATTTAGAAGGATTCTAAATCTGTTGATTATTATGCCAAATGCATTTTCCACTATACGCCTACCTCTTGAGAGGCGGTAACTGAAAATCAACTGCTCCTTTTCCAATTTTTGACGACTGTATGGCTTCATTAAATTTGGTGACAAGGGAAAGGCGTCGTCCCCTACTATCACATATGGCAGTTCATATGATGTATTTTCAATTTGGCGAGGCTTCGGAATGAATAGCGATTGGTCATCGTAGCGCCTTTTATATTTCGATTGTGCAAATACTCCAGCATCTGATGCCCTGCCATTTGCTCCAACTTCCACACAAATGAATTCATACTGTGCGTTTACTATTGCCATCAGGAAAATTCTGAACGTTTTTTTTTATTTGATTTTGGTTTCTTGATATGCACATACTTTCCGTCAATAGCTCCTATGCAGTTGATGAAATTCAATTGATTTTCAAAATCATCAGCAGTTTCATTCCATTCTTCTTAATTTCCTGGCATCTAAAATAATATAATATGAAATACTTTATTAATTGACTATTTTATTTTCAAGCCAAAGGCGCCGAAACGAAAATTGGATGAAGGATCTGAGTTCCTACAGAAGGCAGTAGCGCACTTGGACAATATCAGCGCAAAGAAAACAAGGGATGACGCTGACATATAAGGAATGTACCGAAAAGAAACTGCACAAAATATATTTATCAAAATTAATTTTTTTCTTTTTACATATTATAATAGGTTCATAAGCTTTGTAAATTAACAAAATATTTTGGAATAAGTTCAAGCCCTTATTTTTGCCCGAATTTTTTGCTTGACCCCCTTCATTAGGCTTTGCACTGTAAGGAAGTTTGCTAAGGCTGAGGTATGACTCAGTCTAGCCAGGGTCACTTACAGAGAATTTGTAAGTTGCCGGGACCTATTGGTAGGAAAGGTAGTGGCCGGCTCGGGTTTGAAATCGATGGCCACTAGGCGTGGACCGTAGAAATATAGGTTATGGACCAAAGGGACGAAGAGTACATAGAAACGGAGGGCAAATCCGCGTGGCCGTTCGGCTCCGTACACAGCAAGGGTATCAACCGTTCGCTGATGTAATGGAACAAATCGACACGCGGGGGGGGGGGGATATTACGCAAGACCCACTCTGCACCGGCTCGGCTCCGCACGAAGCAAGGTTATCAACCGTTCGCTGCCGTAACGGAGTAAAGCGACACGCGGAGGGTATTACGTAAGACTCCCTTCTGCACCGGCTCAGCTCCGCACGCAGCAAGGGTATGAACCGTTTGCTGTGGTAGCGGAGTAAAGCGACACGTGAGGGAGTAGCAAGTAGGGCACACTTTGCACCGGGCTCGGTTCCGTACACAGCAAGGGTATCAACCGTTCGCTGGTGCAGCGGAGCAAGCGACACGTGGGGAGTAGCAAGTAGGGCACACTTCGCACCGGGCTCGGTTCCGTACACAGCAAGGGTATCAACCGTTCGCTGGTGTAGCGGAGCAAGCGACACACGGGAAAATCAGGAAGGGCGTCCTATTTTTTTTTTTTTTTTTTTTTTATTTATTTATTTATTATTACGACTAAAAACAGTCGACAAGAAATTATGGAGTAATATTTATAGTAGCATTAAAATATAAAATTACAAAATTAATAATTAAATTATTATTAAAATTAAATATTATTTTAAATTAAAACTGAAAAAAGAAAAATTTAAGATCGCTTTAAAGGGGTAAACAAGATTATTACTTTAAATGATCCAACATTTGTTGCAAGGATTGGGAAAAAACCCCAAAAAAACCCAATCAGATCAATAAGTGTTAGTATTAAAGTTAGTATTAGTATAGGTATAAATTTAAATTATTAATGCATTAGATGTATACTTATTAATATAAGAGGTAGTATTATAATGAAAAGTAATAGTAGTATTAGTGTAAAAGTTGGAAGTCTAGGTATTAGGATGTGTAATAGTTAATATATTATTAGTTATATTTAAGTATTAGAATAAGTACGGTTAAGGATTTCTCGAAAGGAATAGGAAAATGGACTGTTTAATAGCGGCGAGAGAGAGTTCTGCAGATATAACGTGGCAAAGACTATTGTAATTTGCACATAAAACACGAAATGAACTGTGTAAAGCATAATCAGTAGTGCATGTAGGAAGAGCTAAAGGCTGGTAATTTCTGGTGGGCCTAATGGGGACCGAAAAATTTAGCCTACTTAAAAGGAAACTAGAATCAATCTCGCCAATAATCAATTTGTGAAGAAAAATCACACCAAGAGTTTTTCTACGATGGACTAAAGACGGAAGATTCAGAAGAAGAAGTCGACTTGAGTACGATGGTAAACGAAGGTTGGAATCCCAGTTTAAACCACGTAGGGCAAAAAGCAAAAACTGCTTTTGAACGGACTCAATTCGATCCTGGTTATTACGGTATTGAGGACACCATATACATGAACAGTATTCCAGGATAGGACGGACTAAAGAGAATTAAAGGAGTTTAGTGGTGAAAGGGTCGTTAAATTCTTTCGACCAGCGTTTAATAAAACCAAGTACTCCCCTGGCCTCATTAATTATAGTAGAGATGTGCAAATTAAAGTTTAATTTGCAATCAAATAAAACTCCAAGGTCTTTCACAGTAGAAATACGATGCAATGGCGTATTGTCAATCGTATAACTGAATAAATGGGGCCTAGTGCGGTTAAATGACATCAGCATACACTTAGAACAATTGAGATACAATTTATTGGCCGAACACCATAATTGCATAGCGTTTAAAGCGTTTAAAGCAGCGCGTGCGTTGTAGCGTAGGTCAGGCTTATTGCCTGCGTAATTGTAGCGACAGCGACGCCGGCAGCGGCCGCCCTTTGCGATCGCCCATAGCTGCTGCTCTGCTGCTGTCCGCAGCCAGCGTCGGCGTCGTTTGTTTTTGCGTCTTTGCCTCTCTCTCGTAGGTACTGCGTCGCAAGCTCGCTCAATTGCAGCTTTCGACCGATTTTGCGACGGCGGCCTAGCATGTGAGTATGTGTGTGTGTGTCGCTGCCGTGCCCGTCGTTGACAGCCTCGCGGCTGTTGGCATGGCGACATAGGGCCGTTTTGGTGGTGGGTTTAGTGTCTTACGCTCTCGTGTGAGATTTACCGCTACCTTTCCGGCCGCTGGCAGTAATGCTGGCTGTTGATAGTGATGCCAGCGGCCGAAAGTGATGCCGGTTGCTGGGAGAGGTGCTCTTGTTTGGCGTTGTTGCTGTGACGCGTTTTACGGGCCGTCACACTCTCCCCTTTCTTCCCGATGACGCGAGACGGTGACGTGGTGGTGGGGGTTTATCCGGATGGAAAACCCTGCCCCCAGGCCGACAATTTGAGCCGCACGTTGCGTCCGTTGTGCCGAGCCACTCGCTCCGTCAGTGACGCTATCAACCAGCTTGGAAGCATTCGCTCCGGGGTGTGGATTTTCCATTCGGGGGGTCCAATAGAGAGCATGACCTCGTCGCAACGGTGTCGGGTCTCGGCCGAGGTAGACGGTTCCTCGTGAGCTGTGACGACCGGTTCGGCTCGGCGGGTCGTACTCCCGTACGTATTCAGGGTACTTTCCCGGCTCGTCCTTGACTTGTTGCCATACCTGTTAAATAATGATTATTAATCGTAGTCATTATTAATTAGATTATTTTTGTTTAAATCGTGAGCTAATGATTAAACTACGATTATTTTCGGTTTCGCATCATAATTTAATGATTACGATTACAAATAATCAGAAATAATTAAAAAATAATCACAAATAATCGTTTCAAGTAGTCGGATTTTTTTAGATTATTTTCGATTATTTTGAATTATTTTGATTTTTTTTAGATTACTTTACATTATTTTTGACTATTTTAGATTATTTTAGACTATTTTTGATCATTTAAGGAACAAACAAATTATTTTCAATAAAACAAAAAACAATAAACAAAAATGTTTATTCTCCCACCATGCTAGGTGATCGGTGACGACGTCGAACTCGTAACCCTCGAGGTAGCACCGCATCTTTCGTATTGCCTATACGATAGCAAGGCACTCATTTTCCGTTGTAGAGTCGTTCTCCTCGGCCGATGTGAGACGACGGCTTGCGTAGGCGATGGCCCTCTCGGTCCCGTCGATCCTTTGCGTCAGCACCGCTCCTAGACCATAGTCGCTGGCATCCGTCTGCAGCGAAAACCGCTCGTTGAAGTCGGGACAGGCTAGGACGGGTGCTTCGGAGAGTTTCCTCTTGAGGTCCTCGAACGCTTGCTGTTGTCCGGGCCCCCATGTCCACTGTTGTCCCTTTCTCAGAAGGGAAGACATCGGTTGAACGATGCTGGTGAAATTCGGCACGAATCGGCGATACCAAGACGCAATCCCCAGGTAGCGACGGAGTTCCCGAACATTCGTAGGGGGAGCTAAGTCCTTGATGGCCTCGATTTTTGACGGGTCGGTGTGGATGCCGGCTTCGCTGACCACGTGTCCCAGATAAACGATGCTCTTCTGGAAGAAACTGCAATTGTCCTGGTTGAGCCGGAGATTCGCCTTTCTCAGCCTTTGGAAAACTTCGCGCAGATTCTGGACATGTTCCTCGAAAGAAGCGCCAATGACGATGATGTCATCCAGATATGCAAATGCGTGCGGCTCCATGTCCGGCCCGATGACTCCATCTAGCGCGCGCTGGAACGTTGCGGGTGCGGAGTGTAGTCCGAACGGCATAACTTTCCAGTGGTATAGCACCCGACCGGGGACAGTAAACGCCGTGCACTCGCGACTCGCTGGTGCCATTGGTATCTGCCAATACCCACTTTTTAGGTACAACGTCGAGATATACCTTGCCTTCCGAAGCTTCTCCAGGATGTGGTTTATGCGCGGCAACGGGTACGCGTCAGGCACTGATCTGGCGTTTAGTTGTCGGTAATCCACACACATGCGTACGTCTCCGGTCTTCTTGCCAACAAGGACTATCGGTGCGCTGTGCGGACTCCTGGACGACTCGATCCGATCATCCAGCAGGAGCTCGTCGACTTGGTCATCGATGATCTTCTGCATTGCCGGGTTCTTGGGGTAGTAACGCTACTTAATGGGGCGGTTGGACGATGACGTGCTCAGCAATAGTCGAGATACCGGCGAGTCCTTCAAATTTCGCTAGCTCCTCCCGCAAAAACCCGGCTATCCATGCTTGCTCCGGGTCTCGATCGCTTGGTGCCGGCTGTAACGCGCTCGGTCCAATGATTGTTCCCAGGCGTCCCTCATTGGCAGCAGTGTCGTCGGCTCCTGTGTCGGCGTTCTCCTCGCATTGCGGCGGCGCGGTCCACTTGGCAGCTGTATCCCCAGAACCCAAGGCGGTGCCTCTGGGCTGACGGAACGGGTTGTTTCTTATGGCGGATGCACAAGTTTGCGGCAACCAACTCCGTCCTGCATCCGGGAGTGGCACGTCCGGCTGTGGGCAAAGATAAGGTGACGATGCCCTCATGGTGCGAACGATGGAACTATCGGTCGTAGTGGGCCCCAACTTCAGCTGAGCTTGGCCACAGACTATCCTTGCTTCCATCACACAGAGGAAGTCCATCCCTAGGATGAAGTCATCTAGCACGGTGGGTAAGATAAGTAGTGGCATGCTTACGCAGCGTTGTCCCAGCCGTATGCAGGCAACGATAGCTTGGGTCACTTCTCTCCGGGATCCGTCGGCAAGTCCTATCCTGGTGAGTACGGTGCGTTGGTTATGTGCGGTGGCCAATTCTCGCGCAATAGCTTCGGTCACAAAGCTGCGAGTGGCACCGGTGTCGATCGTAGCTGCCAAGGCCTTGCCCTCCATGGTGATCTGAGCTACAATTCGACCTCTTTCGTATTGAAAGGCCGATCCTACTGCTGGGGGTTGTTCTGCGCTGTCTCCGCTCGATTTCCTGGCGAACGGAAGCGCGTTTCGTTTCCCGACGTCGTGGCTCGACAGCAATCCACCGTGCGAGTCCCGCGTCGACCACAATCCCAGCAGAACAAGATGCGTGGGTTCCGGCATTCACGGCTGATGTGTCCCCCTTGCCCACAGTTTCGGCAGGCTCAGTGGATGTCGATGCTACCGGCGGCCTCCTGGGTCCTCGGAATGCTGACCTTGACGGCACCGATACCCATTAGGCCCGATGCGGCGCCTGGCGACGGGTGGGACCCATCCTGGCCACTGAAGGGTGCCGGCGGCTTGTTTCCCGGGCGTGCGGTGTTTCGTTCCTTGGTGTCCTCATAGACCATAACGAGCCTCGTCAGCTGGGCCAGCGTAGTGAATTCGTGGTGCCGTGTGAACAACTGATATTCTGGGAGTAAGTTGTCGTAGATCCGGCTCAGTTCCTGGTCTTCGTTGTACGCCGCTCGGCGCATCATCACCCGCAACGTGAGCAAATAGGTGGTGAACGGTTCTCCGATCCGTTGAATCCTGGCCCGGATCTCATCCTCCAGCCGTTGGAAATATCTGGGAGGTAAGAAGAATTCCAAGAATTCCTTCTTGAACTCTTCCCAGGTGGCTCCCTGCAGGTTGCTGACTCGGAACCAGTCCGCGGCTGCCCCGGTCAATAATCCCGCGATGGCTGGCATCAGCTGCTGTTGCATGTCCAGTCGGTAGACGCCGATCATGTCCTCCAGGTGCTCGATGAACCGGAGTGGGTCCGCAGATCCACCACCGAAGAGCACGCCCCACTTCCGTAACCGATCCGCGAGACCGAGCTGTAGGAAGCGCTCGTTATCGGGATGGGTGTCACGAAGCCGAGGGTTCCTTGACTCGCCAGCGTTGAGTGGTCCGGTGGGGATCCGCAGACTCATACCCTCGACGAGCTGCTTCCGGGTCGCCGCACCAGTCGATCCTTCCGGCAGGCTTAGTGCATCCAGGGACGCCGTCGTCAAAGCATCGCCCGGAGCAGGGGATGCGCCTCGAGAGCGAGACTTGCTATCCGGCGTAGGAACTAACCCCAGTTGGGTCTCCAGCTCAACTAGACGCTGGATGCTCACCTTCGATAAATTAGGTTGGCTCGCGAAAGCGGCCAACCGGCTTCGCATCTCCTCCACGGTGCCTTCCGTATCCTGTCCGAACTCCTGTAGAATCGCCTGCAATTCATGCTTGCGGCGGTAGGAGATCCATTGCACACCCATGCTTCTTGCGTAAAATCCCTCGTAGTTATCCGAGCGTTGTTTTATCCTTGCGTTGTATTATCCTAGCGTTGAATTATCCTTGCGTTGAATTATCCTTGTAGCGTTGATCCTTTTAGCGTTGAGTTGTAGCGTTGAGTTGTTGCTCCCGGTGGTACTAGTCGAAGACTGCCCTCAATATCGGCTTGCTGCTGCTTATAACGGCTGCCTTCGTCGATGCGTCGGCGGCGGCACGACTGCGCTCACTCTCGTGCTCACGAGTGTCCGGCACCAAAGCGTCAGCGTGCGGCTAGTGCAATTATGCTTGCTTTTGACTCGACTGTACCCTGAATATGCTTATGCGTTGCTGCAGATGTAACTGTACCATTGCTTCCGTGTCTTGCTCTCATACTCTCGCTGCCAATAATGCTCTGCTACTTTTTATTTCTGCTCTCGTACTAATTCTGCTCTCGAAATTGCTCTGCTCTCGACGATGTTCTGCTCTCGACGCTGCCCTGCTACTGCTCACGTATTTCTGCTCTCGAAGTCTGTTTTCATAACCCAAATTTTCTGTTAGTGGGACACTAATGGGGCTTTAAGCCATGGAAGATGGAATCCTTTCAATTTACATAAATAGCTACCAGAGTCCCTGCTCGGGAGCCATCTGTAAGGAAGTTTGCTAAGGCTGAGGTATGACTCAGTCTAGCCAGGGTCACTTACAGAGAATTTGTAAGTTGCCGGGACCTATTGGTAGGAAAGGTAGTGGCCGGCTCGGGTTTGAAATCGATGGCCACTAGGCGTGGACCGTAGAAATATAGGTTATGAACCAAAGGGAAGAAGAGTAGATAGAAACGGAGGGCAAATCAGCGTGGCCGTTCGGCTCCATACACAGCAAGGGTATCAACCGTTCGCTGCCGTAACGGAGTAAAGCGACACGCGGAGGGTATTACGTAAGACTCCCTTCTGCACCGGCTCAGCTCCGCACGCAGCAAGGGTATGAACCGTTCGCTGGTGCAGCGGAGCAAGCGACACGTGGGGGAGTAGCAAGTAGAGCACACTTCGCACCGGGCTCGGTTCCGTACACAGCAAGGGTATCAACCGTTCGCTGGTGTAGCGGAGCAAGCGACACACGGGAAAATCAGGAAGGGCGTCCTTTTCCCCGGATCGGCTTGGTTCCGTCACAAAGCAAAGATATAAACCGTTCACTATTGTAACGGAGCAAAGCGACACGCGGGCACAAAGGGATGCGTAATTTACACTGACTCCGATAGTTAGGGTATTTCTAGAAAACATAGTAAGATCACGGAAAAACGTACGCTATACAGGAGTACAATCGTTTATTTATCAATAATATTTTCCACGTTCTGAGCCCTGCCTATACCGCACCCTGTTGCTCCGCACCTTCACTCGCTCACCTTGCTGTTCTTGGGATCCGGCGTGTGTCGTTGTTCCAAGAATCGTCCAAAATCGTTGTCCAAAATCCGTGTTCAAAATCGTTGTCCGCCACATGTAGTATTTCCTTCGATGCGTTTTGTTGTCTCCTCGTTGGTTTGTTTTACGTGTTCAAGTCTGCGTACTATTCACTGCCGATGATCCTCGAAGACTGACACGCGACAAAATTAATTGTGCGTGCTCAGCCTATTTCACCATTCTGCCCTGGCTCTGTCGCTGCCCGCAAGAGCAAAAGCAGCGCGTGCCTAATTGTAGCGGCAGCGACGCCGGCAGCGGCCGCCCTTTGCGATCTCCCATAGCTGCTGCTCTGCTGCTGTCCGCATTTTATTTAATTTAATTGTTTATTTAATTTTCCTCAGCCATGTCTTCAAGTTCGTAACCTATGTACATTAAATCTACCATTTCTTTAGTATAAAACTCTTGCAGTTCTTTGCGATTTCACACAAATCTTTTTGTTGATATCAGTGGATCTAAAGAAACTGATAACTTATTAAAATAGTCTTAATTTTGTCTTTACCGTGTCACCTTGCAAGTATTCGAGTACCTATATTTCTTGTACTCCTTGTTTATAGATTTCTGGACTTCTTCTGATAATTCCCCGATTGACAGACATTGGTTTTCGTTGAGATCTCCTTCGTGTACCAAAATTTTATGAAGTTTGTTTTTGATCTTGTCGACCTCCGACATATTTTCCTTAGCAAAGTCTATTGTACTCATAACGGTCAATACAAACTCTTCTTAGCTTGGAGCATCAATAAACATCTGAAAAACATCTCGAATTTTGAAAGACATTTTGATTTATATTACATAATACTAATCAGCACTGATTTTGTTTAATATCGTGATTGTTGCCAAAATGAGACTGTGATACAATGCACCTAAATATTTTAATATATAATATAATATCCCTATTATTAATTACCAACTTAGGTAGCACAAAAGATTAAACATGTGTAGTCCTTTAAAATCTACAAACTTAGGGAATTGGGTTTGGTAAACGCGGAAATTGAGTACGAAATAGGCTTATAAATAACATAATCACTACCTGTTTGCTTGGGTTACATTAGTATATTTAGATAGACAATGAATTCTTAATATTATATTTATGTAAAGTGTTCAATAAAAGGTCTAGTTCAACGGAAACACGTTCAAATAACGACCATTCCGTACCGTAGGTTGCGCAAAAATGCGAGCCCGGCGCCATTTTGGGTGCGCCACAACGCAATTTTGACCCAGTTAAAAGCGTTGTGCGTGAATTGTTTATTAAATAAAAAGTTAACTGGCACTTCTTGGCACCTAGACTTTCTTGAAGTTGTTGCAGAAATATCCACGGAATAACGTGTATATACCCGTTTGCCTGGACAAGCCTGGACTTTATGCTAAAAGTCTATCTAAAGTTAAAAAACAATGTCAAAAATAGTGCTTTAGTAAAAATATTATTTAAAATACTTCAAAACAAAAAAATAACAACATTTTTATACCATTCGCTTTAGAATCGACACACCTATTAGATAAAATTAAGAAACTGAAAATTCATTGAACCATTTATATGCAATTTCATCGCGAAAATGAAAAAATTTTCATAAAAAACCATTTTTATAAAAAAACGAAATTTTTGTTCATGTTTGATGGGCTCTACAGCCGAAACCGTTTGTCCAAATTAAAACAAGCCGATCAGTCGAGCGGGCGCGACAGTAGGATACCCTGTGCAGGTCTTGAATAAAAAGTATTTTAGGAAAAGTATTTAATTAAAGTGGAATTGCTCTGCATGTAGTCTGGCAACACCCCATGTTTCTCTCTCTTACACACAGCTGTTATCTTATTGCGCGCCAAGCCATTTGTTTTTGAAATTTAAGGTAATGTTTATGTATATGGGTTTTGGTAATTCAGAAAATTTAAGTTATTTTAATACTATGAAAAAACGTGAATTTGTCAACCATACGTGTTAGCAATCGCAAATATAAATTAATAAAATAATAGTAATTATTCAGTTTGTCAGTGCTGGACAACTTTTAAACTTATGTAGGACAGTGTTGGACAACTGGCCAATTATAATGAAATAATGGCAATACAACAAATTCCTTAATATCTCCTTTATTAATTAGTCGATCGCTATGAAACTTGCAGCAAATTGCTTAGCATTGTTCTACTGTCAATTTAAGCTGTGTTATCTTAACAAACATGAGTCGCTAATATTAATTTTACATTCCCGAAAGAAAGACAAGGCGAGCGATAGTGCAAAGAAGATTGCCATATGCTCTGTCGCTCTTGCCAACAACTATGAAATAATGTTAATAATAGAAATTCTTTAATATCTCCTTTATTTGGGGGTCGATCGCTATGAAACTTGCAGCAAATTGCTAGGCGTGGTTATTCTGTTAATTTAAGGAGACATGCGTGTAAAGAATCGCTAATATTAATTTACATAACAATGTATAGTTCTGAGTGTGGCTGATGGATGGCGCCACATGCCACATGACACAATGCGCCACACAGCGGCCGACAGTGGAAAACAGCAGATTATCATATGCTTTCTCGTTTGCGCAAATGGAATTATTATATGCTCTCTCGCTTTGGCCAAAAAATGGAATTAAAACAAGTTCCTTAATATCTCCCTTATTTATGGATCGATCGCGATGAAACTTGCAGCAAATTGCTCAGCGTGAGTTATACTTCTGGAATTATACTGGAATTTGAGGTTTTCTTCTATTTGCGTGGGCGGGGGGTAAGATATCGAAAATTGAAAATAAACTTGATCTGCGTATGGTATTAAGGAACCTACATTCCAAATTTGAAGTCTCTAGCTCTAATAGTTGCTGAGATCCACGCGTTCATACAGACGGACGGACAGGTGTCAATCGACTCGGCTATTAATACTGATTCAGAATATATATATACTTTCTAGGGTCGGAGATGCTTCCTTCTGCTACATTCACACAAATTCATTATACCACTTTTCCCCATTTTCAATGGGCACAGGGTATAAAAACTAAACGGATTTATAAATTTTGGACAATTCTCTATCAAACTGCATTTAAGGATTTTCCATGGCGAGAAATGACCGATTTCTTTTTTGCCACGTGAGTCTCGTGAGTGAGCCACTGTGCGACGTTTGTTATTGCGTTTTTGCCTCTCTCTCGTAGGTAATGCGTCGCAAGCTCGCTCAATTGCAGCTTTCGAGCTTTTAGCATGTGAGTGTGTGTGTGTGTGTCGCTGCAGTGCCCATCGTTGACAGCCTCGCGGCTGTTGGCATGGCGACATAGGGCCGTTTTGGTGGTGGGTTTTGTGTCTTGCGCTCTCGTGTGAGATTTACCGCTACCTTTTCGGCCGCTGGCAGTAATGCTGGCTGTTGATAGTGATGCCAGCGGCCGACAGTGATGCCGGTTGCTGGAAGAGGGGCTCTTCTTTGGCGTTGTTGCTGTGACGCGTTTTTACGGGCCGTCACAGCACACCTGCCTTGGTCACTTTCCGACTTGCCCTTATCCAGTTTTTTTTCAGATCATCCATGTTCTCGGCAACTCTACCTTCCTTACTTAAATTTCTTTTAACGATAGCCCAATTTCGCTCTATGGGTCGAAGCTCTGGACAATTTGGTGGATTTTCCTTTTTACGTACAAAATTAACACTTTTTTCGTTAAGTAGAGCCTGTGTTGCTCGAGCGTATTGCGCGGACGCAAGATCCGGCCAAAACACATTAGAAACATTATGTTTTTTGTAAAATGGAATGAGGCGTTTTTTTAAACATTCCTTCATATAAGTATCAGCATTTATAGTGCCCTTCGTAAAAAATGTGCTTGTTTTTAGCCCACAGGTACAAATGGCCTGCCAGACCAACACCTTTTGTCCAAATTTTTCCGTGTGCATTTTCGACACAGACTCGTCAACAGTACCGCCTCTCATTTTGGTGTAAAATTGTGGGCCAGGTAAAGTCGTTGAGTCCAATTTAACATACGTTTCGTCGTCCATCAAAATGCATTCGACCGCATCATTGCATAAGCGATCATAAAGCTTTCGAGCTCTCTGCTTTCCAACTTCTACTTGTCGCTGACTTTTTTTTGAAGCTTTTTGTTTTTTATATGTCTTTAGGTTATTCCTTTGCTTCACCCATTGTATCATTGACACGCTTGTGCCAGTTTTTTTTGCCAAATCTCGAACCGACATCATTTTGTTTTTGTTAATTAAGGTTAACACCGATTGTTCCAGTTTTGGATTGTGTGGACGTATTTCTCTGCCGGTTTTCGGCAAGTCTTTTAGGGAACATGTCTCATCAAACTTAATTATAATGTTTTTAACGCTATTTGGACTAACTTTAAATCGTTTAGCCAATTTTCTGTACGAAATATCATTTTCTGTACAGTAGCTGTGCGCAATATTTTTGGGTACTTGCTCTTCGATTCGAGGCATCGTTAAAACTAAAGACAAATAGAGCAATCAAAAAATGAAAAAGAATACGGCATTAATCAAGCTTTCTAACGGCACATTGCATGGCGTGATCGAAAGCTCACACTGGGAGAAATATTAATTTGAAAGTGTGCAGTTTCTTTTCGGTACAGTCCTTATGCCGAAGGATGGGCTGTCATATTCAAGGAGTTATCAAAAGAGCAGCAGCTTTTCGCCAAAAAAGGCATTGACGAGCTCCTCATGCAAGGCCGCATGAATATGCTGACTTATCAAGGGGTGTCAAGCATTGCAAACATGCGAAATAAGCTGAATAATCAAAATTATAATAGTCAAGTTCAGTATCAGATGCCAATGCAGGTGTATCCACGACAACAAATCTTTCGTGCGAGCACTCCACTAATGAGTGACTCCAATACAACATCTTCTTTTCCTTTCAATTAATCTCAAGATCACAATAATCAAATAATAATAACAGAAAATAGAAACGTGACTGCTGCATCCTTTGCTGATTTATTTAACAGCGATGAATACGCATAAGTCCTAAACCAATTCATATGTACATATATACGAGAAATGTAAATAATAAAAAAATTTCCTACCTTGATATACGGCTTATGCATTTTAATTATTGATCGACATGTTTCCATTATGATGCACCCAAGGCTCTGGGGAGAAATTCCTGTTAAGAATTTAAGGTCTTCATAACTTTCACCACTAGCCAAAAAAACGCAAAGTCGCTGAAAGGCATTCGTTTGCGCTTATTGCGTCACGCATTTGTGTGTCCTGTCTTCGTATTTCTGGCTTTACTAAATTTAACACTTCTTCATATGTTGCACTGTCCATTCGAAGAGTTTTTTAGATCCATAGGAGACGTTTCTTTTAACTCCTTTAAGAGCTTCGTATGTGTGAATTTTTGGCGCTTAGCGTTCCATCATCCACATACTATGCTTCCGTTATTGCGCTTCCTCTTTTTATACCCTGTGCCCATTGAAAATGGGCAAAAGTGGTATAATGAATTTGTGTGAATGTATGTAACAGGCAGAAGGCAGCATCTCCGACCTTATAAAGTATATATATTCTGAATCAGTATCAATAGCCGAGTCGATTGACACCTGTCCGTCTGTCTGTCCGTCTGTCCGTCCGTCCGTCTGTCGGTCCGTCTGTATGAAAGCGTGGATCTCAGCAACTATAAGAGCTAGAGACTTCAAATTTGGAATGTAGGTTCCTGAATACCATACGCAGATCAAGTTTATTTTCAATTTTCGATATCAAGTCCCGTTGGTTTTAAAATTAGCAAAATCAGCATAACATAAGCAATGTCTAAGCTAGAGAAATTTGGCACACATGATAAAAAGCTTAGACTTAATGTGTCCTAAAAATTTCATTGCGATGCCCCGCCCCCCTCGGAAAAGCTGATAACAAGAGCAGTTTTAAAGCTAGAGACTTGAGATTTGGGACATATAATAAGTATCCTACTTTCAATGTGTGCAACAAATTTCAGTACGATCGGATATTGAACTCAGAATTTATTCAAGAAACAAATTTATGCAGCGCAGCAGATGCGTTGCAGCGCAGTAGCAGCGCAGTCGCTGCGCCGCGCCGACGATATAATGAACGAAAAGGCGCGTTTGTTCATGTATGTTTGATTTGCCTTTCGTCTGCTGTGGCGCTAAACATAAACAATCAACAGCCGCAGTCCAGTGTTGTCAGACTATCGCAAGCTACCTCCACTCGATACAAGCAAAGTCGACTTCAAGCGATATATTTAAATATTTAAATCGACTTCAAGCGATATATTTAAATCCCATTAATGAAAATACTTTTCTTTGAAGACCTGCACAGGGTATCCTACTGTCGCGACCGCTCGACTGATCGGCTTGTTTAAATATAATACATTGGCATTTATGGTAGAATTTGTTTACAAAAATAAAATATTCATTTATTTTATTTTATTACTGTAATTATAAACTTAAAATATATTATAAAAACAAAAAAAAAGTGTGCTTCTGGTAGGTCTCGAACTACAGACTATTGCGCCAATGAAACCATTGTCGATTATTAAGCAATTTGAAAAACAGAAAAAAAATGTGCCACTGGCATGATTCGAACCCTAGACCCCACCGCAAGAATTCGACATTCTAACCACTGCACCAATGAGGCCATGTTCAATAGTTTGCCAATTACTAGATTTCTACAGAAGTGAAATTAATAATTCAATGCCTTAAGTTGCTGCCTGCACATTTCCTGCCATTGTACATTCGATAATTTGTTTGCTTTAAATCTCCGGTGTTGTTGTTGTCCGATTTTGATGAAATTTTCAGTGCGCATCAAAAGAAAGTAAATTGTATATATGCCGATTTAGGAACTTGTATCTTTTAAAATACTTATTTGGGTTTTTCCGATTTTTGGGGGCGGGAGAGGGCGTGGTAAAATTCTAAAACAAACTTGACCTTTTCGGGGGCCACAAGAGTATTGTCACCAAATTTGGTGGCCCTAGCTCTTATAGTCTCTGAGATCTAGGCGTTCATACATCACGACAGACGGACAGCAGGACAGACGGACATGGCTATATCGTTTCGGCTGGTGATGCTGATCAAGAATATATATACTATATGGGGTCTGCCGGACTTCCTTCGACCTGTTACGCACATTTTTTTTTGACAAACTTAATAGACCCTATTTACTTTTTTAAAGTAAAGGGTCTAACAATGAAATTTACCTAATGTAAAATAATTTCGTCTCTATTCATAACCCATTTCGAGATATTGGGATGCAAAGTTGAACAAGTGCATCTTTTCTCATTTGGACATTTCTAGTGTACATTTTGTTTTGATACAAATTCTTAAAATAGTTATTATGAATTGTCTTATGGTACTCAAAATCTTTGGGAAGGTACAAAGAGTCAAAAAATAATGTATAAGAAAGTATGCGATGGCAAGTTACGGTAATTTTGGCTTTGCATTATCGCATATTTCGTTGTCACGTGCGACATTGAAAGACATCATTTGTTATCAGCACTTCGTTGTTAAGTGCAGAAAGTTTATCAAATTTTGTACACAAACATAGAATTTGTTTCCAAATCAAGCAAAATAAAGCTTGCCGAAAATTAAAAAGATTTCGTTTATTTATAACCATTTGAAGTTGGTCACGTGCGACACCGTAAGTGTGAAAAAAATTTATATTTTAAGTACGTACTTTTAACTTGTTAAAATCTAGATGGGCAACAAGGACAGCGATAAAAGTAAGGAGAGTTGCAAGCGGTGGAGAGAGAAGGTAAAGGAAGATGAAGTAAAATTGCAAAACAATAAATTAAAACACATGGAAAGAATGCGGAATGCTAGGCAAAAGTGGCAGAAGGAAGTAATAAAATGATTGAAGAGAAAAGACGTAATGATCGCAAGCGTAAACAAGAAAGTAGAAGGAAGATTGCGGAGGTGCGAAACACAGAAAAAACTCAAAACGAACCGTACTAATGTAAACAAACCATTGCAAAGGCTGTAAAAAAAGTGGAGGATGCATTGCCAAAAGACATCCAGAAAAAATTAAAGGTTCTCGAAGTTTTGTTTCAAAAATATAATGTAAAACAAGCAGATCACAACAAAAACAGTACACTGCCAGAAAGTGTTATTAATTCCATCCATCAATTTTACACTAGCGTGCAATCTTCGGGAAGGAAAGACACATTTTTTTTAGAAGGAAAGTTAATAACTAAACGATTTATGATAATGACAATATCGGAAGCATACGAGCTCTATAAAAATGATTACACTGAGGAAGCAGTAGGCCAGTCTACGTTTTTAAAGATGCGGCCACGACATGTGCAGTTAATAAATAAAATGCCACACAATATGTGTGTGTGCAGTTACCATGCAAATTTTGGATATTTGCTAGAAAGCTGCACAAAGATTATACCTTCCTTTCCCAGTAGTTTTGAAAGCTTTCTTCAAAATGTTTGCTGCAATATTCACGATGAAAATTGCATGACAAGCAATTGCAAAAAGTGCCTAAAGGATTTAAAAAACCAGTTTATTCTCCTAACATATTTGGCAAATATGCAGGACGAAGTAAACTGGCAGCATTGGCAGAAAATAGGCAACCATATTGCACTTTCTAATACCACGTCAACTTTCTCTGACATAATAAATGAAGTGGAAAAGAATTTACCTTCATTTAAAACTCATTTTTTATGTCAATAGAGGTCAGAAAAAGTATTTTGAGGATACAAAACGCAACTTGAAAACCACTGAACTAGCCATTCAAATAGATTTTGCAGAAAATTATAGGCTAATAAACCAAAATGAGATCCAAAGTGCTCATTTTAGCTATCGCCAAGTATCTATATTTACTTGTGTAGCTTGGTTGTGCGGAGCTTCAAGATCGTTTGCAATTATTAGTGATAAATTAACCCATAACAAATACGACGTGTATATTTTTCTTATAAAACTTGTAACTAAAATTAAGAAATCTTTTGGCAGTTTTTCAAAATTATATATTTTTTCTGATGGAAGCCGCTGTCAGTTTAAAAACAAATATATACTATCAAGCCTAACTGATTTTGTAAAACAATTTGAATGTTCCTCAATAGAATGGAATTTTTTTGCTAGCTCACATGGAAAGGGAGCCGTCGATGGAGTCGGAGCAGTAATAAAAAGAAAATTCTGGCAGATTACCAAAGCTAGACAGATAATTATACCGGATGCATTTTCATTTAATCAATGCTCCAAAAACAACATTGATGGCATTCAAATATATTTTATGCCAACTAATGACATAGACAAGCATTCCTTGCTTATTTAATGAAATGAAAAATGAAGTAATGTAAAAAACATTCCACGGATCTCCCAATTACACTTTTTTTGTTGCAATGGAGAAATCAAGAAAGCAGCTAGAACTGCCTATTCAGAAAACTTAACTATTATTGTTTAATATTAAAATTATTTTTGATATTACATTTTTGTTATACTTTGTTTATTAAGTTTTTGTTATTATATGAAAATAAATACTTTTGTTGACTAAGAGCAATTTTACTAAGTTTCTTTATTTATAATTCCGTCAAATTAAAAAAAAACAAGCCGATCAGTCGAGCGGGCGCAACAGTAGGATACCCTGTGCAGGTCTTCAAAGAAAAGTATTTCATTATAATGGGATTTAAATATATCGCTTGAAGTCGATTTTGCTTGCATTGAGAGTATGTTGCTTGCGATAGTCTGGCAACACTGGACTGAAGCTGCTGATTGCTTATGTTTAGCGCCACAGCGTCACGCGTCTTTTTGTTCATAATATCGTCGGCGCGGCGCAGCGTCTGCGCTGCTACTGCGCTGCAACGCATCTGCTGCGCTGCATAAATTTGATCCTTGAATAACTTCTGCGATCAATATCCGATCGTACTGAAATTTGTAGCACACATTGAGAGTAGAATACTTGCTATGCCAAATTTGAAGTCTCTAGCTCTTATAGTTGCTGAGATCCACGCGTTCATACAGACGGACGGACAGACGGACGGACAGACAGACGGACAGGTGTAAATCGACTCGGCTATTGATACTGATTAAGAATATAAATACTTTATAGGGTCGGAGATGCTTCCTTCTGCCTGTTACATACATTCACAAAAATTCATTATAGCCTTTTTTGCCCATTTTTAATGGGCACAGGCTATAAAGAAAAATAATTAATTTTGTAATTTTTACATCATGTAATAATCTTACAGAGTTAGTTTCGACTTATATTAAAGCTATTAAGATAACCTTTCCTTTCATAGGGTCTATGGTTTGGCCGCAGTTTTCAATTGAATTTTCAACTATTCTAGCTTTTTCCCGACAAATTGGCGGTTTTCAAAAAAATTGTGGAACAAAAGTTTCTTAGATTTTTGGAAGTAACACGCTCAAGAAAATTCATTCCGATATCTCAAAGATTGGTCCAGACAAACCAACACACGATTTCCATCTCAGCTCGATGACGTCATCCAAATTTTAAAATTCCATTATCTTTGGAATGGACAGCCCGATTTGGGTGAATGAAGTTCACGTTCGACGCGTATTCAACTCAACCAACTATCTGCATCTAAAAATTGGAGCTTTATGCTCCAACCGAAGCTCCACATTCAAACGTGCAAAGTTTGACAAAGATATGGAAACGGCTATATCTCGAAAAATATCTGACAAATCGAAGATAATAGTATGTCATATTAAAACCAATACCTTTCGAATGATATATAAAACATTGCTTTCGGTTCAGCCGATCTCTATATCCTATATTGCGTGTATATATAGCCAGTGGCCTGCAGCCCGGCAAACTTCACTATGTGTGAGTTTTTGGGGTCTGCTCTCGTCACTAGCGCGGACTGCCGTCCGCAGTGATAATTAAATTTGTCGGCATCACAAAAACCCATATATATAAACATTTCCTTAAATTTCAAAAATAAATGGTTTGGCGCGCAATAAGATAACTGTTGTGTGTGAGAGAGAGAGAAAAATGTGGTGTTGCCAGACTACATGCAGAGCAAAAATTTAGTTTGCTCCAATTCTGGACACAAGCAACATCGATTTCGAGCGATTCCGATAACGATCCTTGATTTATTCGTTCTAATTTAAATAATTCAAATAAGTTGGAAAAGTGACCCCTTTACAATTGTATTGGCCTCCCCGTGGTGTTCCCTGGGAACCGGTTAAATTAAACCGCAAGCTAATTCGAGCGGCGATATATTTATATGTATATGTAGATATAAATAAAAGCACTTCCACTATAATTAAAATACTTTTTCTTAAAAATTTTATTTTAAGACCTGCACAGGTTATCCACCTGTCGCGCCCGCTCGACTGCTCGGCTTGTTCACGATTATGAAAATATTGGCACAAAATTTTTTGCCAGTGTATAAATTAAAATATAGCCAGTAGGGTGCAGTGAGTCAGTACTCTTTGTTACTCGCCAAATGATTTATACCCTTGCAGAACCCTGATGCACTTTTCAACAGATCTTCCCTATGTCAGCTATATGATATAGTGATCCGAATTATACCATATTTATATGGTCAGGCTGTGTAAGAAATAACCAGATACATAATCTGTGAGTTTGGTTGAAGTCTGTCGAAAAATAATAAAGTTTGCCAAACAAATGTATGATTTCGACCGATAGTTCCTATGGCAGCTATATAATATAGTGATCCGATCCGGCCGGTTATAACATATGTATTGCTTGCGGCAAAGAGACTGATCTGTACCAAGTTTTATCCAGATAGCTCTAAAACTGAGAGACTAGTTTGCATAGAAACAGACAGACAGACGGACATGGCTATATCGACTCGGCTGTTGATGCTGATCAAGAATATATGTATATACGTTATAGGGTCGGAGATGTCTGCTTTCATGCGTTACACATTTCGTAATAAAATTATAATCCCCTTTGCAAGGGTATAAAAATTATTTCTCTCATGGTATTGGTGTTTTTATACCCTGTGCCCATTGAAAATGGGCAAAAGTGGTATAATGAATTTGTGTGAATGTATGTAACAGGCAGAAGGAAGCATCTCCGACCATATAAAGTATATATATTCTTGATCAGTATCAATACCCGAGTCGATTGACACCTGTCCGTCTGTCTGTCCGTCCGTCCGTCTGTATGAACGCGTGGATCTCAGCAACTATAAGAGCTAGAGACTTCAAATTTGGAATGTAGGTTCCTGAATACCATACGCAGATCAAATTTATTTTCATTTTTCGATATCTCACCCCCGCCCACGCAAATAGAAGAAAACCTCAAATTCCAAGATAATTCAGCCTAACATGACTGATAGTTGAAGTATAACTCACGCTGAGCAATTTGCTGCAAGTTTCATCGCGATCGACCCATAAAGATATTAAGGAATTTGTTTTAATTCCATTTTTTGGCCAAAGCGAGAGAGCATATAAAAATTCCAATTGCGCAAACGAGAAAGCATATGATAATATGATGTTTTGCACTGTCGGCCGCTGTATGGCGACTTAAATTGTGTCACGTGGCGCCATCCATTAGCCACTCACAGAACTATAGATTGTAATGTTAATTAATATTAGCGATTGTTTACACGCATGTTTCTTAAGATCACACAGCTTAAATTAACAGAATAACCACGGAGGGGGTATTACGAAGAGATCCGTAGTTCGACTGCGCTTGACTACGCTCATGCTTTTTTTAAATCTATTTTAATAAGTGCTTATCTTATGCTGCAATTGTTTATGCATTGACACTAATTTTTTGGTGATCATTCTTAATCGCTTATCAAGATGGGTCGCAAGAGTAATTGTGTTCTGCGCAATTATTTTACATTCCACGTGGAAAGTAATGTTTCGGAGTGTAAAATATGCAAAGTGACATTCAGTGGCAACTATTTGTGCAATCTGAAGCGGCACTTAGAAGAGAAGCACAAAAGCGAGTTCAATGAAGTGGCAGAAACCAAAGAAACCGTAGTGCCTGAAAAGAAAAAGAAGTTTTCGGTTGTAATGGGGCAAGATGAAGTCAAGAATGCCTGTATTGACCTGGTGACCGCCGCAAAAGTTCCGTTGGCTGTACTGGACTCAAAAGGCTTTAAGACATTAACAGCTCAAATATTCAGTGGCTTGGATATGCCGACTGTAACATCCAGAAATGTTATGAGTTTAGTCGACGAGAAATACAGGCAAATAAAATGCGAAATTGTCGAACGCATAAAAAACAGAATCCTCTGTCTAAAAATGGACACGGCCACAAGATGCAATCGCGGTATTCTTGGTGTTAATGTGCAATTCATCGATCGCGGTGTAATATGTGTAAAAACTTTGGGCATGATAGAATAGAGAACAGCGCACACATCCCAAAATCTGTGTAACGAAATTAAGACAATATTGGCTGATTTCGGCATTACAAAGGAACAAATTTATACCATCACGACAGATAATGGTCGAAACATGGTCAAGGCAGTGGAACTGCTAAGTAGTTGCGAGGCAGATGGGGATGACGAAGACGATTTGGACGATGAAGAGCTGCTAAAGAATTTAAAAATTCACTCAATTAGCTCTATAAAATGTGCAGCACATACCCTTCAGCTAGCTGTTAAGGATTTTTTACAACGCCTCGAATCCGTTGATTTCATCGAAAAAGTACGACGAATTGTGAAGCTTTTATGAACGCCGGCGTACAGGTACTTTTATTGGATTTTTATGTTACATATTGGGACAAAATCAACTATTTTCCTATAAGATTTCACATTTTCTTTCAATATTTCCATACATAATTATATATTTTATTTTCTTAAATACATAACAAACCAGTTTTTTAATATGAATAAATTAAAATTTGAGGCTTGTATACTTTACTTACATTTTATTATTAGAATGATGCAGTTAGCGTCACATTTTGATTTAAAATATATTTTTGTTCAAATTAAATATGGAAATATTACTAAATTATATTTTTCTAAAATTTTTTTTTAATTTAATTTGCTTCTATTTTTTTTAAATTTTAATATGGTTTTTATAATAGTATTAAATTTTATTATACAATCCCGTTATTCTATGGGGTGTAGGTATTTGATAACGGAGGAGTCATTGCCACAACCAGAGTTAGATGTTGCGACACGTTGGAACTCCACATACTCCATGGGTGATTTTTATATATTATGGATGGAGCTGAAGCTCAGCGTTGCAGCAGCAAATACCACAGAGAGTCAAGCTCTGGGCCAGCGCATCAGTGAAAGGGAAGAGAGCCTATTGGGGTGCGATGCAATCATTTGCAGCATATATTTGGACCCGCGGATAAGACGAGTGTTGCTGCAGAACCCTATCAACCTAATGCTTGCCAGAGCCCAACTTAAAAAGCTATTTTTACAACTTTTTCAGTTGAAAGAACCCGTTAGTATTTATGTCATTAATATATAACATATTGATATATACATTTCAGACTAGTCCAATAGCACAGCCTTGCTTTAGTAAAGATATCGCATCAACTTCCTTCGAGGCAGAGAATGCATTGCTCTCGCAAAACTCAAACACCTGCTCGCTGTTAAATGAGTTCTTGCAGACCATCGAGGTTTCTTCAGATGATGAAACGGAAGATGGCGGGCCAACTGACGAAATAAAGAAGGGATATGCAGAAATTGACGGCTATAGCCCAAAGCCAATTTGCTTGACCTCCAATATTATGGAGTATTGGGAGGAAAAGCGATTTCTAAAAAATTTAAAAAAAAAGCAATTAAATGTTGAGTTTTATTTCGAGCAAAAATATAAAAATTATTTGAAATATATAATAAATTAATTAATTTTTTAAAAAAAAATTTAAGAAAAAAAAATTATGCTGGGAGGTAGTTTTAGGTTCCATTTATAAGAATAAAAAATAATATTGGCAAAATATTTAACCCAGAGGCCGTAAATTACTGTTGAGTTTTATTTTGAGCGAAAAAAATAAAAATCATAAATAATCATATTTTTGTGTTTTATTTTTTTTTTATCAAAAATAATGATTACGGTCTAAGTTTAATAAAATTACTCAAAAATAATTATTATCGGTGAAGAAAAAAGTAAAAACCATTAATAATCATTATTTTTGAGTTTTATTTTTTTTTTGATCAAAAATAATGATTACGGTCTAAGTTTTATAAAATTACTCAAAAATAATTATTATCACTAAACAAAATTGTTTAAAATTAAAATATAATCATTACTATGTAATTTTTATACCCTGTGCCCATTGAAAATGGGCAAAAGTGGTATAATGAATTTGTGTGAATGTATGTAACAGGCAGAAGGAAGCATCTCCGACCATATAAAGTATATATATTCTTGATCAGTATCAATAGCCGAATCGATTGACACCTGTCCGTCTGTCTGTCCGTCCGTCCGTCCGTCCGTCTGTATGAACGCGTGGATCTCAGCAACTATAAGAGCTAGGGACTTCAAATTTGGAATGTAGGTTCCTGAATACCATACGCAGGTCAAGTTTATTTTCAATTTTCGATATCTCACCCCCCGCCCACGCAAATAGAAGAAGACCTCAAATTCCAAGATAATTCAGCCTAACATGACTGATAGTTGAAGTATAACTCACGCTGATCAATTTGCTGCAAGTTTCATCTCGATCGACCCATAAATAAGGGAGATATTAAGGAATTTGTTTTAATTCCATTTTTTGGCCAAAGCGAGAGAGCATATGAAAATTCCATTTGCGCAAACGAGAAAGCATATAAACTGATGTCTTGCACCGTCGGCCGCTGTGTGGCGCATTGTGTCATGTGGCATGTGGCGCCATCCATCGGCCACACTCAGAACTATACATTGTAATGTAAATTTAAATTAGCGATTGTTTACAATTTTTGTTAAGATAATACAGCTTAAATTAACAAAATAACCACGCTAAGCAATTTGCTGGAAGTTTCATAGCGATCGATCCATTAATAAAGGAGATATTAAGGAATTGGTTTTATTGCCATTATTTCATTATAATTTTCCAGTTGTCCAACACTATCTTACAACAGTCTGAGAGTTGTCCAGCCCTGACAAACTGAATAATTACTATTATTATACCCTGTGCCCATTGAAAATGGGCAAAAGTGGTATAATGAATTTGTGTGAATGTATGTAACAGGCAGAAGGAAGCATCTCCGACAATATAAAGTATATATATTCTTAATCAGTATCAATAGCCGAATCGATTGACACCTGTCCGTCTGTCTGTCTGTCTGTCCGTCTGTCCGTCCGTCCGTCTGTATGAACGCGTGGATCTCAGCAACTATAAGAGCTAGAGACTTCAAATTTGGAATGTAGGTTCCTGAATACCATACGCAGGTCAAGTTTATTTTCAATTTTCGATATCTCACCCCCCGCCCACGCAAATAGAAGAAGACCTCAAATTCCAAGATAATTCAGCCTAACATGACTGATCGCGGTGTAATATGTGTAAAAACTTTGGGCATGATAGAATAGAGAACAGCGCACACATCCCAAAATCTGTGTAACGAAATTAAGACAATATTGGCTGATTTCGGCATTACAAAGGAACAAATTTATACCATCACGACAGATAATGGTCGAAACATGTGTTACAATTCGATTGTTTATCGTTTGCGCCAGCATATATTCGATCTAGGGGGGGGGGGGGTCACCGATAGTCCTGTCGATATTTTTCCCTGCCGGAATAGTGGGAAATATTGCAGGAGCTGTTAGAGGGTGGCAACCCACTATTAGCCCGACCCTGATAGGGGAAATGCGAGAGAAAGACGGCAAGATTGTAGATGCCCACTGGCCGAGAGGGGAAGGGAGGATGGAAGGCAGGAACAAGTGAAATAGAAAAGGAAAAAGGAGGAGAGATTTTTTTTTGCGGTCTGAAAAACACGTTGCTGGGAGTTAAGAAAAGTCGAATGAGCAGTGTCAACGAGGACGGAGGTGTCCCGCGACAAAAAATTAGCAGAAGGAGAAAAAAAAAAAAAAATCAAGGAAGAGGAGTCGACAGCTTCAGTGTGTTTTTTCACAAAGGGGACCTGGAAGGAACACCAGCTTATTTCTTGGCAAGGCGACCAGAGAGCAGCATCAAATTTTCTTTGGCGACGAGAGGCCAGCGGGGTTCCGGACCAGGGCAGCGAGGCAGCAACCACCGACTCTGGGGGCACTACAGCGGTTGCGCAAAAGCGACGGAAGCTAGCCACAGAGTAGGAAGCACGAGTGAGTCCGTTCCGTCGCCGCCCCAAGGGCGCTAGTGCCAAGAGTCCCAAGTGCCAGAAGAGCTGCAGAGCCGCTGCGCCACTTACCGCGTGTCCCGGTGCTAGAAAACATATTGAATAGACAGATCGAGCTGAATTTAAACTATGTTTAATTGCGCCAAGGGCGTACTCATTTATTGATTGGAAGACTTAAAGAAAACAAATATTCGACTTAAAAATAAAATATAAGCTACAAAATAATAAAAATAAAAATAAAATCTGAGATGTAAATATAAATAAAAAAGAAAAAAAAATGATAAAACAGGATTAGATATAAAAGTTTAAATTGAAGATAAACAATTAAAATTAACGTAAAAATTGAAACTAAGAAAATAATCAAATAGTAAAGTACAATTAATAGACGAATCAAACAGAATAGGGACAACACAAAGCGCACACAATTAAAAAAAAATCTAAATGAACGCCTGCGTGTATATACGTATGTACATGTACACCCAAACGTATGCCATTTAATATCGCCCCTAATACCACCCAGAGAGCTCTTTAGGTAGGTTAAGGTAATCATAAGCGACCAGCATGATGCATTTCTTTTTTTTTCACCTGCATGTGAAACACATGCACACACATTACACAATTTAAATAAACATATACGCATACACATCCAGGCCAACACTTTAACACTTGTCCAGGCATACTTACACAGCCAATTGTTCGTCATGTTGTTCCTCATCTGGCTGTTTTGTTGTTAAAGAATTTCACGTATATCTGTACCAAGCGAATAAACCAAACTAAATGTTAGTATCTAAGGACAATATAAGAATTATATTCACCTGAAGAAGAGAACAACCATGTCCGACTAATCTTGTGATTGTAAAGGGGAGGGGGAACTAAACGCACACCTACCGGCTGCGAGGCGCGGTGGCGGTGGCCAACATGAGGGAGACGGCGTCGCTGTGGCCGTCTCAGGCAGGGCGGGTACGCCTGGGTCCAGTGGAGGCCCTGTTTGGATGACGAGGATCCGTGAATAAGTTTTTTTTGTGTTCTGTGTTCTTGTACTCACCACCGTCAGTTAATGTCCGTATTCCAAGTTTTTTTATATTGTCTACATTTTGGTTTGGCTGCATCTCCAGCTGTTTAGTGATGAGCAGTTTCGATAGATGCGATTAATCGACCAGGATGTATCGATTGTTCGGACTGAGGGCCAGGGTCGGACTACCCCTGATGACCGATGAGCTAGTCGGCGCGGCCCCGAGAAAAAAATCAGTCCGCAACACATGGTCAAGGCAGTGGAACTGCTAAGTAGTTGCGAGGCAGATGGAGATGACGAAGACGATTTGGACGATGAAGAGCTGCTAAAGAATTTAAAAATTCACTCAATCAGCTCTATAAAATGTGCAGCACATACCCTTCAACTAGCTGTTAAGGATTTTTTACAACGCCTCGAATCCGTTGATTTCATCGAAAAAGTACGACGAATTGTGAAGCTTTTATGAACGCCGGCGTACAGGTACTTTTATTGGATATTTATATTACATATTGGGACAAAATCAACTATTTTCCTATAAGATTTCACATTTTCTTTCAATATTTCCATACATAATTATATATTTTATTTTCTTAAATACATAACAAACCAGTTTTTTAATATGAATAAATTAAAATTTGAGGCTTGCATACTTTACTTACATTTTATTATTAGAATGATGCAGTTAGCGTCACATTTTGATTGAAAATATATTTTTGTTCAAATTAAATATGGAAATATTACTAAATTATATTTTTCTAAAATTTTTTCTTAATTTAATTTGCTTCTATTTTTTTTAAATTTTAATATGGTTATATGGAAAAACTGAATAATTACTATTATTATACCCTGTGCCCATTGAAAATGGGCAAAAGTGGTATAATGAATTTGTGTGAATGTATGTAACAGGCAGAAGGAAGCATCTCCGACAATATAAAGTATATATATTCTTAATCAGTATCAATAGCCGAATCGATTGACACCTGTCCGTCTGTCTGTCTGTCTGTCCGTCTGTCCGTCCGTCCGTCCGTCCGTCTGTATGAACGCGTGGATCTCAGCAACTATAAGAGCAAGAGACTTCAAATTTGGAATGTAGGTTCCTGAATACCATACGCAGGTCAAGTTTATTTTCAATTTTCGATATCTCACCCCCCGCCCACGCAAATAGAAGAAGACCTCAAATTCCAAGATAATTCAGCCTAACATGACTGATAGTTGAAGTATAACTCACGCTGATCAATTTGCTGCAAGTTTCATCTCGATCGACCCATAAATAAGGGAGATATTAAGGAATTTGTTTTAATTCCATTTTTTGGCCAAAGCGAGAGAGCATATGAAAATTCCATTTGCGCAAACGAGAAAGCATATAAACTGATGTCTTGCACCGTCGGCCGCTGTGTGGCGCATTGTGTCATGTGGCATGTGGCGCCATCCATCGGCCACACTCAGAACTATACATTGTAATGTAAATTTAAATTAGCGATTGTTTACAATTTTTGTTAAGATAATACAGCTTAAATTAACAGAATAACCACGCTAAGCAATTTGCTGGAAGTTTCATAGCGATCGATCCATTAATAAAGGAGATATTAAGGAATTGGTTTTATTGCCATTATTTCATTATAATTTTCCAGTTGTCCAACACTATCCTACAACAGTCTGAGAGTTGTCCAGCCCTGACAAACTGAATAATTACTATTATTATATTAATTTATATTTGCGATTGCTAACACGTTTGGTTGACAATTCTACGTTTCTATAATAGTATTAAAATAACTTAAATTTTCCGCATTACTAAAACCTATATATATAAACATTGCCTTAAATTTAAAAAAAAATGGTTTGGCGCGCAATATAATAACAGCTGTGTGTACAGAGCAATTCCACTATAATTAAAATACTTTTCCCAAAATACTTTTAATTCAAGTACTGCACAGGGTACTCTACTGTCGCGCCCGCTCGACTGATCGGCTTGTTATTATATAACTTATAATGATTACGGTCCCTGTTAAGTACCATAGCTGGCCAGTTGGAACCCACATCCGACTTAACGATTGAGAAGTTCCTAGCTGCGTTTGTTTAATTCATCGCAAGGCGCGGCTGCCCAAAGGAGCTGCACAAGCGCAACAAATGGCAGTACCCGGCACGAAATCTCCAGGTTGGCGATCTGGTCGTGTTCAAGGAAGAGGCCCTGCCTTCCAACAATTGGCGTTTTGAGCGGGTACTCACCGTCTATCCAGGGGCTGACGGCAATGTCCTGGTAGTTGATGTCCAGGCACCCCACGGAGTTTTCAAACGGTTAATAGTAAAATGACTACTACGTCCCATCGATGAACGAAGGCAGTATACGCTTGTAACGTCCTTCCAAGCTTGACCACATATTAATTGTTTTGTTTCGTGCCGTATAGACTTCCAGCTCTAAATGCTTGGCGCACCAGCATTCCATGCAATCATGACGCAGCGGGGACCACTGCCAAGTATGCCGCGAGCGGCATCACACGCTGCTCCTCCTTCACGAGCGAACGCGTCCATCAGAGCGAGCGTGTCCATCCGAACGAGCGCGCCCAACGGAAAGAGCGCGTCCAGCTGAGCGAGCGCGCTCCTCAGCTCGACGCCAGGCGACTCCGTCCGGTTCCAGGAGCCCACCCACACTGGCCTCGTTACTTTAACGGAACAGTACGAATCTGCTTCCTACGGAGATAGTCTCGCTTGACACAGGAGAGAAGACCTTTGAGGTCAGGGCTCTCATCGGTCCGCCTCATCAACGCTTCACTCGCCACCGCGATGAAGTTACGGTATCTCACCGTCGGTAAGGACAGGGTGTGCACAGCACGGATCACTCCCAGATTGTATCCGGACTCGGGCTTCGAAGCCCTGTTAAAGATGGAGCCGGGATCATAGCGGATCACGTCTCTGCGGGACCTTGGCCAAGGAGTGGTGGAGCGTTTCCACAATGTCAAGCTGGCGGATGGAACTTTCCATCGATCTAGCACGACGTCCTTGGTGCTCGGAGCCGATGTGTACGCCAACATCCTCAGGGAGGGTTTCCTGCCCAGCCAGAATGAACTGCCTCTTGCGCAGAGCACCATATTTGGCTGCATCCTGTTCGGACCATGCGCCTTGTAGAGCCGATCACCCCTCCCGATCTTTCCTTGCAACTCCGTGCAAAGGAGGTAGAATGTTTATGCCGCAGACCCGCTAAATGTTTAGGCCGTAGACCCGCTAAGTGGTCATCACTGGCGTTCTCAGCAAAATCCACAACGCTTAAGCTTAAATCCCGTTTCTTATTATTGTAGGCTATGTAATTTTAAGTTCAGTTGAAGTTACACAGCGAAGCCGCAAGAACGGCAATAAAAGTGAATTGATTTAAGACTCAAGCCTTCTTATTTCTTGCGGGGATTATCTTTGGATCCTTCCAAAGATCCAAAGATCTTCCTTCCTTCCTTCCAGGATCCAAAGATAATCCCCGCAAGAAATAAGAAGTCTTGAGTCTTAAATCAATTCAATATATATATATATATAAAAATATATTTTTTTTTCATTGATATTGTCGAATCATCGAGCAAAGGATAAGATTCAGTGGATCGCAGTATGGCAGCTTTTCAACCACTACAACAGCTTGCCTGTTAAAATAGTCGTTGACAATTGATTGTATTTAATAATATTTTAATATATAACTAGCGCTGCTTCAGGTGATCGATAAAGAGTCTAAATAAAAATTTTTGTACCAATCAGATGAAAATATGCAACCTATCTCATTCCTTAAAAAATATGAAAATATGCAAAATCCGAGGTCTAGTAACATTGTAACATTGGCATCACATCCATTGTCATTTATTAAATGAATAATTAGCTTTTAATGTTTTAGAAGCCATACGGATACGACCTTAGAGGCGTTAAGGCATAATCCAACGGACGTAGCGACATACCACTGTTCGCTCGAGTCACAATGACATTCCTTGCTCAAGAATGCATTGAGGGAACCATGACCAGTCAACAGGAATGCGAAACTTAGGGTGAAAGTCCGGTCGGCTACAAACAAACGTGACATCACGAATTGGTATGTGATCCGTCCATTCACACTTGTGTCCCATCTGACCTGCCAGTCAGACATGACACACTCATTCAACAATCTTTGCACTCCCTAAGTCCTAAAATCTTCACATCCCCATCAGCTAACCATTCATTATGCAGCAATGACAGCCGCCTCCTAATTTTGAAAAGTACTGTAGGACGCCGCACGTCCAAATTAAGAGTGTTGCTGCAGAACCCTATCAACCTAATGATTGCCAGAGCCCAACTTAAGAAGCTATTTTTACAACTTTTTCAGTTTTAAGAACCCGTTAGTATTTATGTCATTAATATATAACATATAACATATTGATATATACATTTCAGACTAGTCCAATAGCACAGCCTTGCTTTAGTAAAGACATCGCATCAACTTCCTTCGAGGCAGAGAATGCATTACTTTCGCAAAACTCAAACACCTGATCGCTGTTAAATGAGTTCTTGCAGACCATTGAGGTTGCTTCAGATGATGAAACGGAAGATGGCGGGCCAACTGACGAAATAAAGAAGGGATATGCAGAAATTGACGGCTATAGCCCAAAGCCAATTTGCTTGACCTCCAATATTATGGAGTATTGGGAGGAAAAGCGATTTCTATACCCAACTTTATACCAGCTGGCCAAAGTGGTACATTCGGTTCCTGCAACACAAGTGAGTGTTGAAAGATCATTTTCGGCCCTCAAAATGATGCTCACGGATCAAAGGTGCAACCTCGGTGAAGAGTCATTGGCGAAATTACTTTTCGTAAAATTAAATAATAATTAAACGTGTCACATAATCTGACAAAAAAGCTGAAAATAAAAAAAAAATTTAAAAAAAAAGCAATTAAATGTTGAGTTTTATTTCGAGCAATTATTTGAAATATATAAAAAATTAATTATTAAATTTTTTAAAAAAAAATTTTGGAAAAAAAAATGTATGCTGGGAGGTAGCTTTAGGTTCCATTTATAAGAATAAAAAATAATATTGGCAAAATATTTAACCCAGAGGCCGAAAATTACTATTGAGTTTTATTTTGAGCGAAAAAAATAAAAATGATAAAAATTCATTATTTTTGAGTTTTTTTTTTTTTGATCAAAAATAATGATTACGGTCTAAGTTTTATAAAATTACTCAAAAATAATTATTATCACTAAACAAAATTGTTTAAAATTAAAATATAATCATTACTATGTAATTTTTATTATATAACTTATAATGATTACGGTCCCTGGTTATTTATAAGCACATCTCCAGTTGAAGCTGTGGTAGGACGCATTAACAATATATTTTTTTCAATGTCTCCAACAGACTTTTGGAAGGCGTCTTTGGATTAAAATACTCGTCCTTTAAATCGTGGGTCCAAAATTGTACTCTCCGCATACAAAATGTTCGATTCTATATCTTTAAATTTTGATTCCATCTCTTGCATGATTATTTTGGTCATCTCTGCCAATATTGGATTTTCGATGGAATTACTAAGGCTAACTACCTTTTTTTGCAGTATGCCAACTACATCTACTCAGCTGACATTTCTTCCGTAATTCGGTTGAATGGCTGTAGTATTTGGAGCACTCCTTTAATTAAAGCCCAATCTTCCGACGACAATATTAAGTCACTTCGAAGAGTCGACAGGGCTGCCAAAACCGACTCTTTTAAAATGCATAGCCGTTGAAGCATTTTGTACGTGGAATTCCATCGCGTTGGCCATCCACGATAGAATTTGTTCGGCAAACATGTTGTGTTCGACGAAATGTTCGTCGTTGGTGGTAGTGTTCTGTTCGACATTTCGTGTTCGACATTTCGTGTTCGACGTTGTGTTCGAAGAGAATAGAAATGATTCAATCTTCGTTGTCTCCGGCTCAACATGTTCATCAATGGATGGCAATGTTGGCACGAACATCACTTGCAAAAATTTTTCCTTGAGTGAACACGTGCTTTTAAAATGGCTAAACAATTTTTGCAAGAATTTATACATTGCCTGCAGATCGAGCCTGCGCTGTGGCAAGCTAAAAGCTATGCTTATAAAAATAAAAATTTAAGAAACAAAGCTTGGGAAGTGCTCTTAAACAAATTTAAATAAGTTGATGAAGACTAAACTATTGACACAGTGAAAAAAAAGTCAATTCGCTGTGTGCTACATACAGACGCGAGCTTCAAAAAATTAAACGAAGCGAAAAATCTGGCGCTGGAGTGGACGATGTACACAAGCCAAGCATCTGGTATTTCAGCGAATTGCACTTTTTATATGAGCAGGAGTCGTCTGTTGATGGAATCAATACCTTCGATGACGGCCCAGAAATTGAAATAGTAAGTATTTTCAGCATAAATATAAATTGTTTATTTTCAAAAAGCGCAGTGTAAATTATAAAGTGCAATTTATAAAAAGTACAATATTAAATGCGATCATTCTGCCAAGGCACTGCTCCAATTGTATTGAACTAGTCGCGAAACTTCTCACGAACTTCTTTCGCATCTTCGCCACAATTGCCACCTATTAATGGCTTTAAATCGTCTATTCTCTGGTTGGCCTGCAAAACTCCTCCAGATGTGTTGTCGGGATCGGCTGCACCTCGCAAATATACTGCACCGTTCTTTTTCGACAAATAATTGTGCAAATAGCAACAACATAAAACGATAATACTAGCCTTTTCTGTCTCCAAAGACATAGTTGTAAGAAGGATCCTAAATCTGCTGACTATAATTCCAAAAGCATTTTCTACTATACGTCTAGCTCTTTATAGGCGGTAATTAAAAATTAATTGTCCTTTTTCCAATTCAGTTTCAGCTCTAGTAACTTAAAAAGAGCCTTCCTATAGCTTTTTTAAGCCATATGTGCTGCGGTGAAACTATTCTGCAATAGCTTTTCCTTTTGTTCTTGCAGAACAAATGGCATCCAAAGCTTTTTGGAAAATGTAGACTATGCGCGAAGCATGCAATATAACGCCACTTGGCCATCTTTATGGCACCAGCAATATTGTATGCATTATCCGATGCTATTGCAGACACTTTGTTTTGAATATTCCACTGTCCGACAATTTGTTGTACCAACTCGCAAAGGTTTGCCGAAGTGTGGGCCTTATCAAACGACTGGCATGCAATCATATACGACGACAGCACTGTTGACTCCTTCTCGATAATATGGACTGTAACAGCCAGATAGCTCTCATTTCTTTTCTTGAATTAAAGACCCACATTCATCTCGGATCTTCGGTATCAAGGCGCTTGTTAAAGTTTTCGTCGTCGGCAGCTTGTAGCCTGGATAATTCGATACTACATCTTCAATTAGTTTTTTCCTTGATCTTCATGGAAGAGTCGTGCGAATTTGAAGCTTCTCTCACTATTGCTCTCTTGTCTGCTTGGGAAAGTACTTGATTGTTGCCGCCTTTGAAGTTTTTTCCTTAGAATTCTTTATTTCGGAGAAAATGGGAAAATGGGAAATGCGTTTATTTGAGGACAATTATTAGTGGAAGCTCCCCAGAAAATTTGGTGACTGTTATTGCCACAACAAGCGAGATAACTAAAATTTCATTTGGGGCCGTTAATCTGATGACGAAAAATAAGTGCTTGCTTTCTTGGCCAAAATAGCAAATAAAATATAACGGTTCTTCTCTCATGCATTATCTTCTTATGAGAGAGATCACATTTGATGATAGCAAATACCAAGCACAAATTTCGAAGTCGTGTGCGATAGGAATATAGAAAAAAGCAAAACAAGATGATCGTAAGGGGGACGCTAACCTGATGACGCGCAGTGTATATTTTTGATCAGCATCGGCCGAGTCATGCCCGACAAAAAGCATTTTGAAGCGATTTTTATAAAAAGTGCCTGGGAAAGTGTGGCATTGTGGATTGCCAAGTTTATGAAACGCGATGTAATTGAATACTTTTAATTCAGTACAAGATTGCAAGACAGAATGGAGGTCGCTATGTGATAGTAATAAATATCACATCAAGGCGTCGGAGAGGAAGCGGGCAAAAAGTGGTAGTGCCGGTGGAGTTGGGCCACAGCCGCTCGGGGCCAATGACGCCATAGAATGGCATTTGGCCCCATTTATGGATTTTTTGCCAGAGCTCTCAACGCAAAGGTGGTAAGTAGATATACAAAAAATATGAAAAGTCACTTAATATTATTGTGTTGCACATTTTCTTGCAGTATGTAAAGCAGCACATTACTAGACGTCGCGTCCTCAAGTCAAGGCAGGTCTTCTGATGCCATTGACTGGGAGTCTCCACTTGCAGAGAACAACACTTCATTCTGCAGCCTGGTGGACATCGACGATAATCAAGCTAGTGCCGTTGCAGAAAGTTTCAATGCGATCAACACATCGCGCGGCAATACGTCGTCATAGTACTCATATGTACTAAGTACAAATGCGCATATTATGTATACTACATATTCATAATTATAATATGTAATTTACAGCAGGCCATGCCCAGAAACCAGCGTCGCAGGAGGTGTTCGGAAACCTGGACTCCTTTATGGAAAAGCAGGCTCAGATTCTGGCTCTCGCTGAGGGCCGCTGTTTACTGGAGCGACATGGTGAAGGAGCTCCGGCCGGAGAAAGCACGCAGAGCTACGCGAGCTGTTACCCAATTGTTGAGGGAGTTTGAGAACAAGGCAAATGAATATACGTCCAAATAGTTGATACTTGTGGTATTAGTTTAATTTTTAGATGAGAAAAAAAGTATTAACGCAATGTACGTATTTTATAGATGCACTTTTACGTTATTGTTTTAATAGTAGGAAAAGAGGCATCTGAGACGAAAACTCGACAAAGTCTATTGTAGTCAACGCAGAGATTTCTAAAGGGTTCATGCAAAGAGTAATTAGTAGTACACGCGTTAAGAGTAAGTGGGATAAGGTTACGAGTAGGTCTAGAAGGAACAGAGAAATTAATTTTACTTAATAAAACAGAGGAATCAATGTCACCATTAATTAATTTTACTAAGAAGACCACCCCCATCATAATGCGTCGGTTAGCTAGAGAGGGAAGGTTAATCAGAAGAAGTCTACTGGAGTAAGATGGCAAGTCAATTCCCAAAACCCAGTTAAAGCCACGAAGCGCAAAAATTAAGAACTTCTTTTGTACAGACTCAATTCTGTCCTGGTTTACCGAATATTGTGGACACCACACACAAGATCCGTATTCCAGAAAAGGTCGAACAACAGAGGTGAAAAGTAATTTAGTCGTATAAGGGTCGTCAAATTCTTTAGACCACCGTTTAATGAAAGCAAGAACCTGAGTGGCCTTATTGACAATATATTCAATATGAATATCGAACTTTAATTTTTTGTCAAGATAAATTCCTAAATCTTTTACGTGACTTAATCTCTCAAGCGTCATGTAGTCGATCGCGTAATTAATGAGATGAGATCGTGTAATTAATGAAGAATGTTGTTAAAAATCTACCTTATCCTGGAAAGGCATCATCGCCTACCATGAAATATGGAGTCAAAATGCCATTCACCAGAGAGATTTTCGGAAACTCCAGATCTCCCGACAGCAATGCCTTTTCCACCTTGCAGTGCGAAAAGGCATTCATATCTCCCTAGCTACCATAAGCGCCCACATCAATAAAAGTAAAGCGATATGATGCATCGCACATCGCTATCAGCACAATCGAGTGGACGCCCAAAGATTTCATACGAAAGGTTAGAGAGGGTTATAAAATACCAAAATAAATTTCTTTGTAATTGTAAAAACAACGAGCACTAATTGGAGGACTTTTTATTGGAACATGTTTGCCATCAATGGCACCAATGCAGTTCGGAAAGTTCAACTGGTTTTCAAATTCATTGGCCCACTTCAGCACATTTATTTTATTCCACTTTGAAAATTCTCCGGACAGCGCAAATGCCATCGCAAACCAAGTTTATGGTCCTTCCCATACGTTGCTTGCTGATGCGGTAACTTGACGCAATGTGGCGTTGTAAGCCTCCCGCCGCAAGCATTCATATAAATATGAATGAAATATTTGAATGTAAATATTATAATATTGTACTCATTCGAGAACAATGACTAGTTTAGCTTTGAGTGGAATCGCATCTGAACAGAGATTCCTCTTCGACACCAAATATGGCTCCACCAAACTATGTAAATACTCAAAGCTGGCTTCGGTCATGTGAAAGTTTTCAATGAAGCCATTTGGAGTTTTTATGATGCTTGATGCTTCTTTCTTGCAAATATAGGTTCACCCAATATCGGGGACGTTTGCGTTCCTGTACTTCTTCCGCATCTTTCAAAAGAGCATAAGAGGCTGGTAATCCCATAATTGTGGCATTACTCGCTGCCACTTCTCTCATCATGTCCATTTCGTCGTCCATTTCTTACTTTATTTCACACTATATTTCTCACTTTTATTGAAATTTATTTATTGTTTGTTGTGCACTGCTGACACAACAGTGGGACCACTAAACTTTTCAGGGATTTTTTGGGTTTTTTTTGGTATTTTTGGTGTTATGCTGTCACACAGTTTTCTGCCAGGCAGGCATTAAGAAAATCGAGCAAACTTTTTCGAGCTACTGGATACTATGCTTGAAGAAAAAAAAAAAAAAGTCCGCGGCAAAAAGCGAGCAACTTTACAAAATTTTGACACGAGGCTGATATTTACGAAAATAGACCTTAAAAATTACCTGAACGCTTCAGTTACTAGTCGTACTATACGCAATAGGCTGATTGAGAGTGATTTGAAGGCACATTCAGCAAGAAGCATGTTGAGAGGCGCGTCTGCTTTGCGAAGAGACATAAAATCCGAAAAAATTGGAGAAATGTCCTTTGGTCCGACGAGTCAAAGATTAATTGGTTTGGATCTGACGGAAGACCCCATGTTAGGCGCCCAAAAAATACTGACTTCGATCCTAAGTGTACTATAAAGACCAGAAAACACGGGGGGCGGAAATATAATGTGAGGGGGATGTTTCTCCACTTCAGGTGTTGGTCCGTTACATTGGATACAGGGCAAGATACGTGCCCCCGACTATGTCAACATACTTAACGAAGTTATGTTACCATATGCCAAAGAAAACATGCCGTTAAAGTGGGAGTTTATGCAGGATAACGATACCAAGCATTCATCGAAACTGACCAAAAAGTGGTTGAAGTGGATGTTACGAACTGACCTGCTCAGTAACCTGACCCTAATCCTATTGAGCACTTGTGGGGGATATTAAAAATAAGGCTGAGTGGATTTCAACCCAAAAATAAAGATGATTTGTGGAAGAAAGTCCAGGAGGAGTGGTACCCAATTGATCCTTCAATTTGCTGAAGTCTGGTGGAGTCTATGCCTCGTAGATGTGCTGCAGTTTTAAAAAACCGTGGTCACACAATAAAATATTAAAGTTATCAACATTTCATCATAAATATTTCGAAACTAGTCAAATTGGATAAGATTAGTCATTTCGTTTCTATTATTATTTCCAGGCGGAAAAAAAATTAATTTAAATTAAATTTTGTTTTAAAGTGAATTAAAAAAAAGCCTATTTTGTTTTTAATTATGAAAGACAGTTGTATTTATGTTAAGGAAAAATTAATAACTTTTACTCATTATGACATTCTGTATAAAAAATATGAAGCTTAAGAAAAAGAGTGAAAATGCGTTTCTATTATTTTTGTTGGGATATTATGCGTGTTCTATTATATGAAAACAGATTCCCGGAGGTCAAATTATAAAGTGCGTTTTATTCAATAGCTGACAATCAAGTAAAGTCCAGCATCTGTGTAGTGCGCCATACGAGTGTGTATTCATTATCCGAAAGCGCTACCAGATCGTTTTATAATTAACATAAACTTAACAGATTTTTGTATTGCTATACAATAATTCCCATTATTTTTAAAACTTCTTCTCAGTCACAAAACAGCTCTTGTTGCGATCAGACGTATCGACGCTTGAATTTGTTTCCTGCCTATCTTATCTCCAATCACTTCATTCCAGTCGCTCAACCGCGAGTGCTTATCTTAATAATAATATAAACGCGTAAACGAACAAAAGCAAAAAGAGAACAAGAAATTAAATCTGCACCAGCATCATGGGCGGAGTCGACCCCTGTCGACCCCTGACCCCAATATAAGTAAGGGGGCAATGTTATTGTCCCTTGGAAAAACCAAAAATCTCTACACCACTGGCACTAAATACCTTGTAATATCACGTGACAACGAAGATGACAAGCAATTTAAACTATCACCATTCGCAATTAAAAAAATAATTGATTTTTGCTGCGGCGGTGAAGTCGTAAGCTGCAAAAACTTAGAAGCGGTGACCTCTTAGTGAAAACCAAAAATACCCAACAAGCCAACAAACTATTAAAAATGACGCATTTCACTCAAAACATGCCTGTTAAAGTAACAGAACACCGATCATTAAACTATTCCAATGGTGTCATATACTCCAACGATCTCAGGGACATACACGAGGAAGAAATCAAGCAGTAACTAGAAAGTCAAAACGTAACACAAGTAAAAACAAGCCGATCAGTCGAGCGGGCGCGACAGTAGGATACCCTGTGCAGGTCTTCAAAGAAAAGTATTTTCATTATAATGGGATTAAAATATATCGCTTGAAATCGATTTTGCTTGCATCGAGAGTAGGTAGCTTGCGATAGTCTGGCAGCACTGGACTGTAGAGTTGTTCATCGTAGTTCAATTGAAGGATTTAGTTCAGTAGTTCAATTTTTGATGAACGAACTAATCTTTCATATAGTTCAGTAGTTCGTTCAGTGACTCGAATCTCTTTAGATCGTTCAGTGACTAGAATTTCTTTAGATCGTTCAGTGACTCGAATCTCTTTAGATCGTTCAGTGACTCGAATCTCTTTAGATCGTTCAGTGACTAGAATTGCGAAAACAAAAAAATGATCTATTTTGTATTATCTACCAGACGATGAATGAATGGATGATTGCTCAGAAGTTATTCGACTAGCCGCCAAGGAAGTCGAAACGGACGGACCAGAAGCTTGTGTTGATAGAGGTATTTGCTGCGCCGCAGGTTGCTGGCGGTCAACAGACACTGTGGGGTGTTTAGCTTTCAAATGTCGAGTCAAGTTACTGTGAGATCCTCCACAGATACTTATTTTGCATTTGCAATACACGCATTTGCCATGTTTGCCATCTTCTTCAACTATATAGTGGTTTCACACTTCAGCGCGCTTCCTTTTCAAAGACATATTTAAGCAGACAAACATTTTTAAAATTTCACCGTTGCGATAACCAAAGTGAATGGTAATCGAACTATAAAATTTTGATTCATTTTAACGAACGAACTATATTGGGATTCGAGTCACTGAACGAACTAAAATTGATTCTAGTCACTGAACGAACTGTAATGGGATTCGAGTCACTGAACGAACTATAATGGGATTCGAATCACTGAACTAAATGACCTACAATCAGGGATTTAGTTCGTTCGATCACTATTAGTTAGTTCAATTGATCTTAATCCGAACGATTTGATACAACTCTACTGGACTGCGGCTGTTGATTGTTTATGTTTAGCGCCACAGCAGACGAAAGGCATATCAAACATACATGAACAAACGCGTCTTTTCGTTCATTATATCGTCGGCGCGGCGCAGCGACTGCGCTGCTACTGCGCTGCGACGCATCTGCTGCGCTGCATAAATTTGTTTCTTGAATAACTTCTGAGTTCAATATCCGATCGTACTGAAATTTGAAGCACACATTGAGAGTAGGATACTTATTATGTGTGCCAAATCTCAAGACTCTAGCTATAAAACTGCTCTTGTTAGCAGCCTTGCCGAGTTATGGGCGAAGGGGGCGTGGCATCGCGATGAAATTTTCAGGACACATTAAACCCAAGCTTTTCATCATGTGTGCCAAATCTTAAGTCTCTAGCTTAGACATTGCTTATGTTATGGTGATTTTTCTAATTTTAAAACCAACGGGACTCGATATCGAAAATTGAAAATAAACTTGATCTGCGTATGGTATTCAGGAACCTACATTCCAAATTTGAAGTCTCTAGCTCTTATAGTTGCTGAGATCGACGCGTTCATACAGACGGACACAAATTCACACAAATTCATTATAGCCTTTTTTGCCCATTTTTAATGGGCACAGGCTATAAAAATAAAGAAAAAGATCTCAAATGAACTTAAAGAAACTGGACTACTTATACTTACTTTCGCTTCAACTACTTTGCCCGAATACATAATGATTGGGTACGAGAGAACAAAAGTAAGACAATACATTTCATCTCCCCTTCGCTGCAATCATTGTCTCCGCTTTGGACATACTTTCAAAGTATGCAAAAACAATGAAACATGCAAAAACTGTGGATCAGAACAACATACCAACAAAGATAACGACGAAACATGCACAAACAAAACTGGCTGCATTAACTGCAAAATAAATAAGCTCCCATTCGATAATCACTCCTCAATTGATAAAAAATGTCCAATCTTCACAAAACAACAGGAAATAACACTTATTAAAATAACTCAACAGGTGGATAACAGGAAAGCATATGAAATTTACAATCAAAGACACATAAGCGGAACAAACTCCTACTCACAAATAGTAAAACAAATTGACTCCAATGGAAATTCAACACAAACAACGCCAACCAACTCCAACACAAATACCTCCACCAATATAGAAGGCAGATCACAAAGCATCACATCCACACCTTACACCTCTAAACGTACCACAACAAATTATGATGATCTAGAAGACTTTAACAAACCAAACTCAATCGCAAGTTTAATAGCTAACAACGTAAAGGAACAAAAACCAGCAAAAAGAGTACTTGTCCTCCAACCAAAAGCAAAAACGAAAACATAACTACAGATTCCGATATGGAATACACTCAATAATCTCTTTCTCTTACACACTCTGTGCTCTCAACCCGAAAAATACGAGAGAGGAAAGCATCCAGTATATTTTAAACTGGAACGTTGGCCTAGCCTCTTCTTCTCTCGTTTTGTCGTGGTGAGAACACAAACAGTAAATCGAAAACAAAAGTTCACTGATAATGCACTTTGCACATAAACAAACTATACCATATAATCATTTAATATTAAAAATGTCGTTATTTCTACTACAATGGAATATTAAAGGTTACACTAACAATTATAGTGAACTTTTACTAATTATTTCTAGTCATGCACCCAAAATATATATATTTACTCAATAATAATATACCAATTCCTGTAAATTATAATATTATTCACAATTTAGCAACAAATAGATTTGAAGGCGTCTCCATCTTAATACACAAATCAATACAATTCACACAAATTAACACAAACACTGAATTTGATATCATAGCAGCAGAAATAAACTCAAAACAAAAAATTGTTGTGTTTTCTACATATATTCCTCCTAACAAATCCTTTACCTACAATAACCTAGAACGTATGTTTGACATAAGCAATACTACTGTATTAATTACAGGTGACTTCAACAGTCGGCATAGGAACTGGGGCTCTCCATTAAACAATAGAAGAGGGAACACACTTGCTAAGTTTATTGAACAAGGACAACAACTCACCCACCCATTACAGCACACACAACACATTTACACATATAGATCTAACATTCTGTTCACCCCAAATAGCCCCATTTGCTCAAATGGCGAATTTTTGAAGATCTATGTGGAAGTGACCACTTTCCTATCCTTACATCCTTATTCCCAAACCCTAAAATAGAAAACATATCCAGACCATATTTTAAAACCAAAGATGCAGACTGGCAATCCTTTTCCAATATGACAAACGCCATAAATTCGAAATACCAAATTAGCAATAATATTAATAAAGAATCAGCCTTAATAAGCAAAATTATTTTAATAATCGCACACCATGCAATTCCACAAACCCCACCCAACAAATACAAAAATAAAGTTCCTTGGTGGAATTCTAACTTAACTCAACTAAGAAATGAAAAAAATAGGACGTGGAGAATTTTAAAAAGACTTATAAACAACGATAACATAATTAACTACAGAAAAGTGAATGCTCTGTTTAGGAGACAATTAAAAATAGCAAACAAAGAATCAATCCAAAAACTCACATCAACAATTGAACCATCCACACCAACAGCAAAGAAATGGTCGAATATAAGACGCTTCTGCGGCTTAAATTCAATGAAAACTATACACTGCTTAGAAAACCCTGACAATAACCAAATAGTTACATCAAAAAAGACATATCAGACATTTTCGCAAATAACTGGTCCCAACTCGCTGAAGACAAAAACTTTTCCAACAATTTTACATCTCAAAATTATAATAACTTAAACATGAATTACTCAATATCTAGTTCAGCTAAAATAATAGAAAAAGACCTAACATTTATAGAATTTCAAAGTAGCCTAAAATCCTTAAAAGGATCTACACCCGGTCTAAATAGAATTTCATATCCAATGATTAAAAATTGTTCATACACGCTTCAAAAAAGAATTATAAACCACTTCAATAATATATTTAATAACCACATTCCTCAAAATTATAAAACAAGTCTAATCATACCCATCCCAAAATCATACCCATCATACCCATAACAAAACTCAAGTCTCTTCATACAGACCAATATCCTTAAACTGTTGCATAGCAAAAACATTAGACAAAATAATATCTAGAAGACTTTGGTGGTTTGTGACGCAGAATAGGCTTCTACATCCAAACCAATTCGGATTTAAAAAAAAACAAATCAGTTGCCGAGAGCCTGCTTTACGCAGATTCGCTCATATCTAAATCACTAGCTTCAAAAAGACACACTTCAATCATCACTCTTGATTTTTCTAAAGCTTTCGATCGAGTTGGAGTGCACACAATAGTAAATCAGTTAATGGAATGGAAAGTAGGAACTAGAATAATCCAATATGTTAAAAACTTCATGAAAAATAGAAAAATAATTGTTAAAATAGCATCTCGAAAATCTAGTATTTTACCACTACAAAACGGAATACCACAAGGCTCACCCATATCAGTTATACTCTTTTTGATAGCATACAATAAATTGGCAAACATTATAGCACAACAAAAAGAAATTAAATTTAGCTCTTATGCAGATGACTTTTTTTCTAATTATTAACTTTAAAAAGAACAAAAATATAAACTTCAATTTAAACACACTATTTCAAAATATAGAAAATTGGTGCTCTTACCCTGGAGCAAAGCTCTCCCTAGAAAAATGCCAACACTTACACATTTGTCGTAAACATAATTGTCAATGTCGCATTTCGTGTATTAAAAATCTTAGGTTTAATAATTAACAATACCTACACATGGCACACACATATAAATAACCTTAGATGCTCTCTTTCTAAAAATTTGAATATAATCAAATGTCTTGCTAGTCCCCGTTTCAATTGCAATTCATGTACTCTACTTTCTATCACAAAAGCAACAGTAATAGCTAAAATTGACTACGCCTTGTTCATATATGGATATACGCAAAAATCAATATTAAACAAAATAAAAACACCATTCAATGCAGCTATTAGAATCTCACTCGGAGCTTTCTGTACCACCCCTATTCACAATACGCTATTTGAAGCCAATATTCCGACAATAGAACAAAAAAGGGACTTTTTGACCGCCAAACTAGCTAAAAACTTACTCAACTCTGCTGACTCCCCAATTTCAAATCTTATAAAAAATCGCAAAAATATTTTACACAAAAAAATTTTGTCGACAATACAAAGAACAATTTTAATATCAACTACAAATAATCTTCCATACCTGCCTATCAAAATATCAAACATACAACCCCCTGGACTTTACCCACAAATACAATAGACACATCACTCCGAATATACAGCAAACAAAACACGTCACCACAAATATATAGGAAAAACTTTGTTAAAATTAAAGAACAATATAAAAATCATACCTTTATTTATACCGACGGATCACATCAAAATAATATAGCAGGATACGCAATAACCACAGAAACACACACCCTAAAATATGGAACATTACCACACTATTCCTCAGTTTTATCAGCAGAAAGCATTGCAATTTTAGAAGCAATCAAAATAATCAAATCAATGAAGGGAACATTTGTGTTGTGCTCAGACTCCATGTCTACTTTAGATTCTATAGCAAATTTTAATAACACCGACCATTATCCCTCACTAATCCGATCCTTACTAACAACCCTATCAAACAGACTGAAAATACTTTGGATTCCAGGACATGTTGGAATCCAAGGCAATGAACTTGCTGACCACATGGCAAAAACATCTATAACCATGCCTCTAATATTGACACCTAATTACAATATAACAGATTTAAACAAATATCACAAAGAACAGCTAAGTACCCTATTAAAAACCAATATTTTCAATTGCAATGAATGGTATAAAAACCTTAATCACAATTTGACAAATATATATAATTACATGCACAACATTTCACAAAGCAAATTAACACGAAAAGACCAAATAAAGTTTATCAGACTAAGATTAGGCCACACAAGATTAACCCACCAACATTACTTCAACAACATAAATAGCAACAACAACAACCTTATATTTAAATGCCCTTTATGTAACTGCCCCGACACTATTAACATAAAACACATATTCATTGACTGCCCCAAATTGAAAAATTTAAAGCAAACAATCATTAATAACAATAATCCTCTAGATTTTATTGCAAACCCTACAGAAGACAACATAAACAAAATCATAGTATTTTTCAATCAAAAGATTTATGAAAAATATTTGTTGGTTAGCCACAAAAATCTAAATTTAAGCACTGTACATTGATTCATAACCCTTATTTTTCTGTATATAAGCAAATATTAATATAAGTATATTAATGAAAATAACTCCTAGATATATTAATTTAAATTTAAGACATTACTGCTATATTATTACAAATGTAAAAAAATCCATTCTAGCTAAATGTTGCGCGCTGAGATTGTCGCCGTAAATACACAACGGATGATCGGTAGGGAAGAAGAGTCTCAAATACACCGCTTCTTTTGCCGCTGCAGCCAATGCCATGTACTCCGCTTCAGTGCTGCTTGGGGTCACCGTGCTCTGCTTATGCGAAACCCATGAGAAAACTGCTCCAGCCAGGATTTTTATTCTTTTGCGAAAGTTTGGAAAACTGAATGTAGTATATCAGGCCGCGTAGATATCGGCAGGTACATCAAACTGCCAATTAGACCCTGATATTTGGTTTCGTCGACTGGTTTGGAGTCATCTGAAGCCTTAACTTGATATCCAGTATTCAACGGTGTGGCAGCTGACCTACAGCTTTTCATATTGTACTGATGTAACACATCTCCTCTCCAGATCGCTCGACCTCAAAACCAAGAAAGCTGGTTACAGCGCCTTTGTCAACTGACTTGAATTGCTCTTCAATGAATCCTTCCAGTTCCTGCTCGCGATTAGTATGTCGTCGACATATACTGCTACAAGGTTTATATTTTCGCCGACGTACATCGTGTATAAACATGGTTCGCTGCTTCATGGAACAAATCCATACTTTTTTAGAACATCATCTAGCTTGAAATTCCATTCGCGTCCAGACTGCTTCAAACCATAAATAGCTTTGTGTAATTTGGCTACTTGATTAGGATACTCTTTGCTTTTAAACATCTCGGGTTGGGTCATATAAATTTCGTCAGTCAGCTCTCCGTTTAAATACGCTGTACAAACGTCCATTTGACGGATGTATAATTTAAGTTGCGCTGCAAGTGCGAATACCATACGTATTGTTGCGTAACGTACTACGGGTGAGAATGTTTTTTCATAGTTGATTCCATACTGCTGGCTACATCCTTTAGCCACTAGCCTTGCCTTGAATCGATCTATGTAACCCTCAGTATCTACTTTCAGACTGTATACCCACTTGCTTCCGATTGTTTTCTTGCCGGGAGGCAAATCAACCAAACTCCAAGTATTGTTAGCCATGAGCGAGTCATACTCAAGCTGCAAAGCCTCCTTCCAGTCAACTGAATTTGTAGAATTCAAAGCAATTTTAACGTTATATGGAACTTTTACTTCTTCTGTTTTCAGCATAACATTGATAACGTTCTTCTGCTTTAAAGGTCTGCCCGGTCTTCCAGTACGTACACAGAGCGAAAAAAGCCGTACTAAAAATAAGTATGAATGACCTCGATTTAAGTATTTTCCATTCTTAAAAATTGTACTTGATTTAAGTACAAATTACTCAAAATAAGAACACAAATTCTTGAACCAAGTACAACATATCTTAATATAAGAGAAAAAAATCTTGAATTAAGTAAAACGCAAGATTTACTGGATATGAGTGCGAAAATTCTTGATATAAGTTTGGAGCCTGGGTTCAAATCCCACTAAGGGCCTTTAAAAAAATTTTGTTTTTCCATTGTTGTTCTGCTTTTTGTTTAAAAAATATATATAATGTTTACATGTACACATTTTAAAACTGATTGTTTTAATAGTATATTAAAACGGATATTTGCAGCAAATACTCACAGAACAAGTTTGTACGGACTTAAATCAAGATCTTTTAAATTTTACATCAAGATTTTTTAAATCTTAAATCAAGATATACAAATGTTTAACTGATCGACAGACATGTATACATATGTACATACATATATTTTATACATATAATTTTGCTGCGATAGTTATGAACCTAATCATTTATTTTAAAATGCTCTTCTAAAAAAGAAAGTTAAGTGACATAGTTGATTGAAGTACAATAAATCTTGAACTAAGTATGTTTATGTACATGTAAATATTTATATGGCGCATTAACATTTCGACGTATGTACATACATACATACATATGTACACCAAAGTGCAGAAACACTGCCGACGGGATGATTTGCGGGACAACTACTTTTGCGACAGTGCTTATAGCCGCTGCAAACAAAATCATGAGAAATGAAATGAAACATAATTAAAATATAAAGTCATATTTATTGTTTTAAGTAAACCATATAAAAAATCAATATATATTTTTGGTCAAAAGTATGTACATAAGGGTAGCATACAATCTTTGTAGTCTTTTTTGCATTTACTTTGTCTCTATTTGGTCCTAGATATGGACACGGGCCGGGCACTGCAGGCAATTTCACTGTGTGCTCACGCGATTGCGTGTTACCTAATTCAATTAAATACGGGCTCGTGCATCTCGTGTCAAACATTATTGGCGCGTGCTCATCTCTAGTTTGGAATTCGCAAGAAATGTGAAGCATGAATGGCGCCATTAATGGTAAATCTTCGTCGCGGTGCGAGATGCGACATATGATGCCATCAAGTGGGAAAGGGATAGAAGTATTTGTTTCTTCTTTGCGATCTCTCGGCATTTTCGGTGGACAATGTGAATTTCATCACAGCGTTCAAATTCATTTAGTTGCAGTTTAGAGTTGAAGCGGCACGATGTCAGTGAACAGTGAAAAAAGTGTGTGTGATCAAGACGATTTAGAAAATCTACTACAAGAGTTTAATTTATTGGAAGTTTTGCCTTACTTGAAAGGTAAGTTTTAAAAATCAAATTATAAGTGAAATAAGTGAAATGCGTTTAATAATATACAGAACAAACGCGCATATTAAAGTAGTATGTATGTAATCTATACATATGTAAATGTATACATAAATATTTAGTATGTGTACATAAGAATATTCATACATACATAAATATGTATGCGATTGTACTTTCATTTTAGCTTAGTATTTATTTTAATACGGCCATGCTCTTTTTTATTTAATTATATGCATATGTACATACATATGTATATACCCAGTACCAGACATATTCCTACAAGTTTGTGCAAGAGTAAATATGTATGTATAAAGCAGAAAGTGGCGTGGCATACCCTATTCAGCCAAAGTGAAAATTACAAGTGTAAAACAGTGGTTTAAAAGGATGCCGATCGTTATATTAATATAGGCTCTGAATTCAAAAGTTAAGAAAAAAGGTGTGCAAGCAAGACAGTGCGCAGAAATTTGTTGCGAAGCGACTTTACATACATATGTACATATGCACAAATGTATGTGTATATATGTAAATTGGTCGCGTACGCACAACTGTAGTGTTTCCGATTTTATATACTTTTTATCACTTTTTTCACGTTTTACATTAAAGATTAAATTGTAGTTCCTGGCAATAATCGACTCATTCGACTATATTTGTGTAATCAAATTGAACAAAATATAAAAATATTTTATTTAATATTAACATATATATACATATACATGTATATGTTGATGCCACCGCTAACAGCTTCCACTGCGATCTCGCTGTGACCCCGCGAATGCTGAAAATTAATTTAGCTTGAGCCGACTATTTACAAGATGCATAAATGTATGAATATAAATCTGCGAAGTATTAATTATTATTTTTTATTTTGTTAACCTAGCGGCTAAAGTATCATTTAAGAGCTTGCAATTTTTGGAGAGGGAGGACTTGGAAGAGGCAGTTCCTCCTTTAGGATTGAGGGTACAATTTCGAGAGAAACTGTTTACCTGGAAAAAATTAAAAGTAGGTATATTTATCCGATATCGTCCAGAACATAAGAACATAATTTTCTTTTTTATTAGTTTGGAATCGACGACGAAACCCTGTCTATGGGCTCAAAAGTTCAAGCCTGGCTAAGTTCTTTATCTCAGAGATCGGCTAGTACATTAAGCCCGGTTTTAAATAGGGTGAGTGTCCTCTAGTTAATTTATTCGATTAAAGTTTAGTTTGTGCGATTATCTTTTGTCAAAATTATATTTAATTTAAAATTTCCATCTTGTTTTAAACTATAATTTTCCTATAAATTCTAGGACTTACAGACAATTCTCAAAGAGTCTGCAAAAGGGCGTTCCGTCCTGATTTCACTATTAAATTGTCACAGGGATGACATAATTAATATTATTGTGGAAGAGGCCAACTTTAACAACATTCAAATAAAAATAAATGATTTTAGTAGTATTTTAAATGAAATTTGTTCAGTTTTTCCGTGCGAAAATGTTATGCAGGTATAATATATTCATAAGTTTTACCAATTTGTTAATTTCCATACTTAATTTTTGTGTTGTTTAATTTTTAGGATTATTAATTTATTGGAAGAAGAGCAAGAAATAATCCGACCGGAAAACTATACTCTAAGTATAGAAATTCTAGATGTAAAAGGTCTAAGCTCGATGTCTGCGAAGAAGAAGATAACACTGATATAAATATTGCTGTTATAACTGAAATTGATGAGTCCGTAGGTACTGCGTTAAAAACATCATTAAATAGAGACTGCGCTGACTGGGAAGAGGTGTGCCAAAAATGGAAAGCAACTTTTAATATTCGTCAAAGAGACTTAAAAAAATTAAATTCATCCGAGTTTTTTAAGAACTGGTCGAAATTATCCCACGCTAAAGCTGCTGACTTGGTAATTATAATATTGATTTAGTTTGTACTATTTTTAAAATTGACAAAATAATACATTTCAGATAAAAATTGATTTTGACTTGATGTATCCATCGAAAGAGCACATGCTATTTTCAAAATGGGAGCTGTTTAAAATCAAAATATTCAAATATTTTGATAATAGTCTCACAAATGACTACTGCAAACAGCTTTTACTTAAAGCAAAGTCAGCAACAAACAATGGTAACTATATTAAAATTCGTTGGATTAATTTACTATTTACATTAATTTATTATAGATGCGCAAGATTATTTAGCGGCTATCCTTTTAAATGCTGTTTTACCACCAACGGCACGCTTTAAGGACGATTGTGGAAAGAAATACAAGAAAGCAACTATAACGGATGCCCAAGAGTGTTTTTCCTTGCACATTTTAAGCATCAACGACTACCAACGGAAAGTTAATGCAATTATAAACAAATTCTACTCAGCTGGAATGACAGTACAGCCTTTTATAATCGTTGTTGGAAGTTCGGAATGTGACCTAGTAGGTTTTTATATATATCTCGATGGTAATTTACTTAAATTTAGCTCTTTCATTGAGAGTCTAGATGTATGTTTTAAGATTTTCCAAATTTTGTCGCTAAAATATCCAGTACCCTGTGAACAACCTTGGTTGCTAATCCAAAAGTATATTTTTCAAATTAATACTCCTTTTGATACAAAGTCATCTAATTTAACATCTCTTTTGCAGTTTTTAAATACCTAAAATCTAATTTTAAAATGTTTATTTGCTTTAAATGTAATAAGGTATTCGAGAAGCCAAAAGAATTAATATTTCATTTTAAAGTTGATCACTTAATGACAACAAAATTATTAATATTGAAATGCGTTCAAAATAACTGTAGTCAAACATTTACTAAGTTTTCCATTTTTCGAATACATTTAGAGAAACGACACCAAAGACAAAAAAGTGATGTTGAATCAAATGAACCTTTGAATATTTTGCCAAATATGCCTTATCAACCGCATTTAACAGACATAAACAATTCTTTTTCATCATTAGTTAATACGCTAGCAACTCAAGACAAGCCTATTATTAAGGATAATTTTTCTATTATTGAAAGTTTAAAACAGCAAGCTTTGCTCTTTTCTCTTAATTTGTACGAGCAAAATTGTATGCCAAGAAGCCACGTTATTGAGTTACAAAACATGTTTTCTTCTCTTTCCACTGTTGTATCTACTGCTATAGAATGTGAATTAAAGCAGGATAACATAATGATAAATAACAACTTAAAATCTTTATTAAATTTTTGTAAAAGTCCATTTGAAGAAATCCGTACGGAACATAGAATGTTAAGCACATTAAAAAATTTGAATTTATTTGAGGAGCCCACAGCTTATGTTATTGAAGAAGAAATTAAAAAAATTGTTAACCATGGAAATCCTACATTAGGTCCAAAAGAATCTAAAATTTTTGTAATGCCATTACGTTATATATTTAAAGGAATTTTTGAAATTCCTAATCTTTTAGAATTAACACTACAAAATATTAAAAAAGGGTTGTTATCGAATAATATATGCAGTTTTACAGCTGGTGAAATATTTAAAAAAAAATTAAAACAGTTCAATACTGACTTAGTAATTCCATACATTTTATACTTCGACGATTTCCAGATTAATAATCCTCTTGGCAGTCATGTATACTCGATCTGCGCTTCTTACATAAGCTTTCCCTCCATGCCAGAACATTTAATATCAAAATTGCAGTATATTTATCCTGCCGCATTTGTGTCCACCACAAACTTAAAAACAATTGGGAACGAAAAATCATTTTATAATTTCATTCAAGAACTTAAACTTTTGGAAAATGGCATCGACATTAATACAGGAAAATGTATCAAAAAAGTTCATTTTGTTTTAGGTTTAATCGTAGGCGACAATTTGGCCGTGAACTCTATCTTAGGATTTGTACAATCGTTTAACTCTAAGCGATTTTGTCGAGTTTGTAAAAGAACAAAGGAAGAAATGAAGTATGATGGACTAGAATATAGTACGTATTTAAGAGATGAGGAATCTTATCAAAAAGATGTATTAGAAAATAATTATAAAGAATCAGGAATTAAATCTTTTTGTATTTTTGAAGATTTGCCAAGCTTTTCAGTAACCGATAATTTTGTATTTGATTTGATGCATGACGTATATGAAGGAGTCTATGTATATGATGTTTGTAATGTCTTACTTGAGTTAATTAAATCCAGTGTAATTTTACTATCTGACTTAAATGGAAGAAAACAACTTTTTCAATACGGTGAATTAGAAATAAATAATGCATCTATTCCTTTAGACTATAATCGATTAAGTAAATTTAATCTTAAAATGACTGCAAGTGAGGTGAATTGCTTTGTACATTTTTTACCACTTATGATAGCAGATTTAATACCTAGAGATAACAAGCATTGGAACTTCTTTTTAATTTTGTTAGATATTGTCGATTTGCTTTTTAGGTCAAGCTACTGTGTAGATGACCTAAGTAAATTACAATTATTAATAGAAACACACAATTTAAATTATACAATGCTTTATGGGCCATTAAAGCCAAAACACCACTTTCTTGTGCATTATATTTCTGCGATTCGAAAATGTGGGCCTTTAAAGTATATTTGGTGCATGCGATTTGAAGCTAAGCACAAAGAAGCAAAAATTTATTTTCATAATATTACGTCTCGGGTAAATCCTCCTCATACATTAGCAATAAAATCCAGTTTTAAGTTCTCAAAATTTTTAATTGATCATAAAAAATCGTTTGAGCCAATTTTTGAGTACAAATCAGCTTTAAATACTGATTTAACTAAAGAACAGTTTTTTCCAATCATAATTAATAAAAATGAAGTTGATATTGATTTTAAAAAATGCATTTTATGTGATGAATTAAGTTTTAAAGGCACAAAATATAAAAAAAATTATTATCTAGCTGCTAATTTAAAAAATCTTCAGTTGTTTAAAATTAAATCGTTAATTATCCAAAATGAAAATATTTATGTAATTTGCCAACAAGTTTCTTTAAAAGGGTTTGAACGACATTTTCATGCTTTTGAAGTAGGACACCTATTAAAGGAAATAGAAATACGGAACATTTTAGAATTTGTAAGTCCTCCATTACATTTGTATCCTTTAAATAATAATAAAACATATGTCATAATTAAGTACATTTAATTGTTGTAAATATGGAAAATAACAGACTTATATTTAAAAGAATTCTGGATAATAAAGAAAAATGATAAATCCACATCCTCGTGTTTGTTTTATTTAAAAAAAACTATTTAAATAATAAATAAATAATACAAGAACTTATTTTAAGCGCAACCAAGCTTGATTCAATATTGTATTTACTAATTTCAAGTATATTATGTACTCAAATTTCAAGTACACGAGAACTTACTTCGTGTTCAAGAAAACTTGAATCAAGAATGAAAATACTTATTTCAAGAATATTATATAATCAGTTTTTAAGTATACGAGAACTTAAAACAAGTTCAAGATGACTTGGATCAAGTACGAAAATACTTATTTCAAGAATACTATATACTCACAATTTAAGTACACGAAAACTTAAATCAAGTTTAAGATGACTTGGATCAAGTACGAAAATACTTATTTCAAGAATATTATATACTCACAATTTAAGTACACGAAAACTTAAATCAAGTTCAAGATTACTTGAATCAAGTTTGAAAATACTTATTTTTAAGATATTTTTGTACTTAATTACAGAGTTTTAAGAACTTAATTCAAGTTTAAATAGTACTCAAATCAAGTACAAACGAACTTAAAAAATCGTACTTGATATAAGAATGAAATTCTTTACTTCAGTATTTTCATTCTTAGTGAGAAATCAAGTATGAAATGTGCCGTTTTAAGTACGAAATACTTGATTTTTTCGCTTTGTGTACTATACGTGGTCTGCCAGGTCCGTATTTTGGTACAACTTCATCATCGCTGTGATAATCCGGTGCAGCTTCGGTTTCTTCTTGACTATGATATTCAGTGGAATCTGTATTGCTCGCTTCTCCAACATCTTCAGCATTTTCATTTTCCGGCTCTATATATTTTTGAATCATAGAAGAAAAGTCAGTGGTATTTTGAGTGCTCATTAAAATACTGTCCTCGAACTTAACATCACGCTTGATTACAACCTCTTTTTTTTTTATCAAAATCATATAGTCTGTAACCTTTAGTTGCGGTATTATATCCGACGAATATATACTCTTTGCCTTTAGCTGTAATTTTACGCTTCTGTGTTTTGTCAAGACCAACTGCTAAACACCCAAACGTCCTAAAATGCGTTACCACTGCACTGTGGTTCCGCTTGTATGGAGGCGCGGCCATAAATAGTTCTAGTCGTTTTATCGTTATGAAATTTTCACCAAAATTCTAGAAAAATATTCTAAATGTATAATAAAAAAAATTGGCCATATCGTACATCTATATCATATAGCTGCCATAGGAACGATCGGTTCAAAATCAACCTTTAGTTTGGACATTTTTTTTGTTTTTTAAGATATGTTCACCAAACTGACAGATTGTGTGTTTGGAGCAGCTTTATAAAACCTTACTAAATTTGGTTCAAATCGCACAACTATATCATATAGCTGCCATAGGAAAGATCAACTATTTTGTTTTTAGACCCTTTACTTTAAAAAAGTAAAACGGGTCTATTAAGTTTGTCAAAAAAAAAATGTGCTTAACAGGTCGAAGGAAGTCCGGCAGACCCCATAAAGTATATATATTCTTGATCAGCATCACCAGCCGAGTCGATATAGCCATGTCCGTCTGTCTGTATGAACACCTAGATCTCAGAGACTATAAGAGCTAGAGTCACCAAATTTGGTATGGTGGTTCGTCTATGGCATAAGCAGATCAAGTTTATCTTAAAATTTTGACACGCCCCCTTCCGCCTCCATAAATCGAGAACAAAATTTTTGAAAGCCCATTAAACGAAAAATATTAAAGCTAGAGAATTTTGGCACACAGGACGGGTATTAGGGTCCTAATGTATCCTGAAAATTTTATCACGATCGGACAATAAACACCGGAGATTGGAAGTAATCAAATTATCGAATGTACAATGGCAGGAAATGTGCAGGCAGCAACTTAAGGCATTGAATTATTAATTGCACTTCTGTAAGAAACTAGCAATTGGCAAAGTTTTAAATATAGCCTCATTGGTGCAGTGGTAAGAATGTCGCATTCTTGCCGTGGGGTCTTGGGTTCGTTTCCTGCCAGCGACACATTTTTTTCTGCTTTTTAAAATTGTTAAATAATCGACAATGGCTCAATCACAGAAGATCCATGAATTAACACCTTATGGACTGTAGCTGGCAAATAGTACCATGGATACTCCTTAATCAATTCCTTAGCAGTATCGATGGCATACTCATTAAATTTTTCCAAATTTATTTTGTACCCCGAGGCAATAGCTTGGAGTATAGTGGCACAACGATGGATAAGGTTTTCATTAAGCCCTGTAATTTCAGAAGCCAATTTGGGATTTGAGAAAAATTTTCTAGCCACATTTCCATCGTTGGACGATCCTCTACCTCCGTCTCTGGGCTTGTCCACTATTATTCCCATTTTTCCCGAAACGCCGCTTGAATTTTATGCTTTTGGTCTAAAACTTTTAATTTTTGCTCCGGACCTCTAGCTTGCCACATTTTAATTACGGACTTATAGAAAAGATGTAGAAAGTATTCGAAGAAACGTATTTTCGCATGAAGTGGGGATAAACCGAAGTCGAAATATTCTCTGTTCACGTTTTTCTTTAAACATATATCCAAGTTATTCATCTCTTTTGGAACTGCTCCACATATAAAACATTTTGAAGAGGATGACTCACTTAAAGCATTGCATACTTTTCCGTCTACCATAGTCAGTTGTAAACTATGCTCAACAATAATCTTTTTATTACAAATCAAAAATTCTGTCGCTGCTGCGAGCTGGCAAAATTTGACCTTGAAAAAATAAGAAGTCGTGTTAGCATACTAACGATTACAAATACATCCGCAACTTTCCGCACCTAACATTAACGATTTTAAAATCTTAAAACTTTGATAAAAATAAAAAAAAAATAATTCTAATGTGGCATCGTGTGGGAACACAACTAAAACTTTAGATAAACAAATTTAAGACACACAAAAAAGGTACAAACAAATGGGTTTCACATATCAAGTTAGTTTTTATTGATTTCATATCAAGTTAGTATAAATTAATATCGTAAAGTGAAATAAATACCTCGAGCTTCAAAATCCATTTTAAATAATATAAATGTATACACTTAACCATTTACAAGCCCGATTTGAAGTGCGCTTTTGATTTGCAATATTTCACCAGAGCTCTGGTGAGAAGCTCTGCAAAGATTCGATGCGCTGTTGAAATGAACACGTGTTCATGCTTTTGATTCTATTTTTAGAAAGTACCGTTAAGTTTCCAGCGAATACCGGTTTGCAAATTGGAAGATTGGACATTTTAGAGACAAACTGGGTAAATTGAGTTCCAATATTTTCTGATAAATTTTTTTGACTTTTGGCCTCTGACGGAACCACTGTGCACTGGTTTTCTCTCAAACCATACTCCGAACGGTGTGACTCCTTGTAAAGCCCTTGTTGTCGTGCGATTCCTGATGTACAATGCACATGCACATGCTTCTGCCCAGAATTTTGCGAGTCCCGAATGCACTAAAAAAAACAGCGTGCCATCTCCACTAAGGTCCGATTAAAACGCTCGGCAACGCCATTCTGCTGTGGTTTATGTGGTACTGTGAGTTGTCGCTTTATACCCTCGGGTTGTAGATACCGATCAAAATCTTTACTTAGATATTCACCGCCATTGTCACTTCTAAGTGTCTTGATTTTATGTCCAGTTTGTGTCTCAACATACGATTTGTAACTTTTAAAATGTTCAAACACTTCACTCTTATTTTTCATAAGTATTACTGTTGCGTATCTCGACTTGTCATCAATAAATGTTAAAAAATATTTGCTTCCGCCAATCGAATTTATGTTAAATGGTCCGCACACATCAAAATGTATAATTTCTAAAACATTTTTCGCCCGATAACTTGCCTCTACAAAATGTTGTGAACATATTTTGCGTTTCATACATGACACACACGTAACGTTCACCGTTGGCTGTATTTTCTCAATACCCTGTACGATTGCATCTGATGATAGCTTGTATAGGCTTTTCATATTTATATGTCCAAATCTTTTGTGCCACTTTATTACGTTTTCGACACACGATACGTAAATGGATTGAAAACAGTTTTTGAACATGTATAAACCGTTGTTTTTGTATGCAATTGCAATTACTTCATTAGCGTCTTTTATTTTTAAAACCGCACATTTGTTACTAAAATTAATTTCAAGACATTTCTCTGCACCTTTGCTAACGGAGAAAAAATTTGCTTGTAATTCCGGTATATGCAATACATTTATTAAATTAAATTCTGATTTGTTTGTTTTTATTCGTACTGTTCCAATACCGATTGCATTAATTGAATTATTTCCAGCCACTAACACTTTCTCATGGGTTTCATTGTACCACTAAGCATACAATACATAGAGGCGTCAAACAGCGATTTTCGTGAGCACAAAATTTGCAGCAAGCATGGAACCCCAGAATAGCCGAAGTTATAGAACCCCGTTCGTGAGTAGCCGAAGTCATAGAACCCCAGAGCGAACGATCGACACTCAAAAGAACGAGAGCGCACTGCTCAGCGCAGCAAACGATTTCAGTCTTGGACAGACACCAGAACGATGAGCTCGTCTGTGACGCTCGCTCTCTCATTTCGATTCTGTGTGTGTGTCCAAGTGTGTACATGCTCACGTTTGCTTGTGTGCGTGAGGTTCATGAAACATGGCAACACCGCAATGGCAATGCTTTGTTTCTCACTTTTTCTATTCTGGCGACGAAAGCGAAGATCAGATGGCGGTGTTCTGTGTACATGTATCCGTTTCGACGTCGGCAGCTTAATTGTCGCTTTGGCCGTGTCGGCTAAGTTGTCGGAGGACATTTCTGTTCGTGGGTTCGACTCCCCGTTGAGTCATTTGTTTTTTAATTTGAACATACTTATTTTTCATTTTTTTTCTAGTTATTATTTATTATAAATGTTTTACAAGAATTTATTATTATAGAATCAAAACAAACCAATTTAGAACAAGCAAAAAACAAAAGAAAATCGCGCCAAATCAAAGTAACAGACATGACCAGCGCCATGCTCTTTTATTGCCAACAGCAAATTTTCCATGAGTTCACTTACACATACTATGTACCATTTTTAAGTTTGATTTTATAATAATCCACTTTTTTAAAACATTT